>SJYX01015755.1:495324-517910 GCA_006410675.1 Oreotragus oreotragus | reverse complement strand
TACATGAACTCCCAAACATGAACCCCTCCTCCCACCTCCCACCCCACATCATCCCTCCGGATCATCCCCATGCACCAGCCCTCAAGCATCCTGCATCCTGCATCGAACATAGACTGGCGATACGTTTCTTACATGATAGTATACATATTTCAATGCTATTCTCCCAAATCATCCCACCCTCTCCTTCTCCCTCTCCCTCTCCCTCAGAGTCCAAAAGTCCGCTCTACACATCTGTGTCTCTTTTGCTGTCTTGCATACAGGGTCCTCATTACCATCTTTCTAAATTAAATGCTTTATTTGGAAAACAAGGATTATCATGAGGCCCCTGTTTCAGAGACTATGAAGATGGTGATAAAAGCATCAGAGAAAATTTATTAACAGTAAAGATTTGTCTAGCCAAGTTATGTCATAAGTGTAGCACAGGATAGATTTTATGGTAATGAATGTAGTTTCAACTTTAATAAGAGGTAATTATTCAACCATCAGCTCTTGATTCCCTTAAGCAAAAGGTATTTATGACAGATTAATGCTGGGAACTAGTACAATGTCAATCAAATACAGGACTCGAGAGAGGACCTAGGGAATAAACAGTGCTAAATGTCATTTCCACACCTTGCAAGTCATCAGCAATTATAATAAAGTAGATATTTAAAGACAAATGCAAGCATTATCAACTGGAGGAAAGGCGATATAAGCTCTGAATGGCCAGCTTTTTAAATAATGATCACTGACATTTATTGAGCATTTACCACGGGTGATATGCTAAAAACCTGATATGTATTATGCTATGCCATCCTCACAACAATCCTAAGCGGTAGATACGATCCTTTTTCCCTTTTCAAAGAAAAGGAAACTGAGGCACAGGGGTCAAATAACTTGTCCAAGATTACCCAACAAGCATATCAGGTTCTACAAAGAGCTATGTTTCTGAGCAAGACAGAACCAGTGAATATAATTCATTTGGGCTTTCAAGAAGTCTACGGCATGGTGTTCATGCTGCTGCTGCTGCTAAGTCGCTTCAGTCGTGTCTGACTCTGTGAGATCCCATAGATGGCAGCCCACCAGGCTCCGCTGTCTCTGGGATTCTCCAGGCAAGAACACTGGAGTGGGTTCCCATACCGAACGTTATTTAAAAACAAAACCAAATGATGATTGGGCTAAATGTTTTGTAATGGATAAAAAAAATTCACTTACTAATAGGTCTCAAAGAACAGGGTTGAATTAGTTTCTTTATGAGAGACATGTCAGTACTAAAACTTGCTAATGGATCCTGAACTAATCTTTCTTCATATTTCAAAAACAACACAGAAGCAAAAATAGAGTTGTCAGTCTGAGTTTGCAGATGATGGTAGTATTTTTCAAAGAGTAAAATGCAAAGCAACCACAGAAGAAGCTTACAAACCAGGAGGAAGGTCAATAAGGGCAGATGACCCTCAGTATGGGCCGGTGAAGAAAACTAACCCACTTGTACTTAACAGATAATCAGCAGTACACTATTAGTTTAATAGAAAATGGGATTTTTGGAGCTTTTATAGACTATAAGATATGACAAAAAGGTCAAGAAAACAATGTACATTTCTAGGAAGAGTATGGAAAGCAATCCAACGATCATAATTATTTTTTGAATAGTTGATGAAACTCTCCCACTGCCCATATTTTTAGGTATTAATTCTTTTTTTATTTAGGTCATCATAGTTTCATGGGTAGTTGTGAGAAACTGTAGACATATCCCTTGTACACTTTGCCCAATTTCCCCTGATAGTATCATTTGGCAAAAGTATAGTACCTGTGCCCATATGTACAAATAAAATTCTACTATTTCATTTAATCTGGAAAACACTATGTGGGTCAGGTAAATACACATGAGAAAGGCAAGGGGGTCCAGAGATGGTTAAGATCAGAGGAGCTGAAATGACTAGAGGAACAGAGGAGCTGCAGTGGTTAATCGACTATAAATCCAGATGTTTTTATTCTAGCAAAACAGTCAGGGATGTACTTTAAAAACGACTTTAAAGCATATTAGTTATACAGTGTGTACCTAGGCTGCCTTTGGGCTCAATTTCAACTTCAAGAATATTAGAACTATGTGGACTTTATATCTAGGTAGGATGGCAAATGAAACATCATGTGAAACACTCAGACCATGGAGTCTGACTGGGGCAATTTCCCCACTCCTTCCCTTTCCTCCCAGCACCCGCTACCACTCACTACTGTGGGACCATCTACAAGTTATATTCAGCCTCCAAGTTCATTTCCTCATCTTTCATCTGGGGATAATAATGCCTCCTAGGGTGGCTGTGGCGATAAAGTAAGAAAATTCAGGAAACAATGCCTGGTGCAGAAGAAGAGGTCATTGTTAGCTAAGGTTGATATTATTCATTTAAAGACCTTCAAAGCAGAGTTTCTAAACTCTGGCACTCTTGACATTTTGGACCAGAAAACAATTTGTTGGGGCAGAGCTGGGGTCATGGCTTGTCTTATACATTGAAGGACGTTCAGCAGGACCTCTGGACTCTACCCACTAGATGCCACTGGCACTCACACCCCAGATAAGACACCAAAACAATATCTACAGATGTTGCTGAATGTCCTGAAGGCAGCGGGTCAGAGTGTGGGAGGGGGTGAAAACCACTGTTTTAAAGGACCCAGCTTGGAACAAGAAGATGAAGTACTACTCTCTATGGTGATTGCCACTTTCTAGTTAGAGCACATCAGTGCTACATACTAAACAACATAAAAAGGTTCAAGAAGGCTTTATAAATAACACACCCACAAACACAAGCTCAGTGTAGGAAGTTTCTAAAAGATATTAGCAGTTCTGGGCACTTCTGAGGTTGAGGTCTTGAAGACTCCCACATACTGACTTTCAAAGACTGTTTCTGAGGGCTGCTGCCAGATAGGATGGAACATTATGTGGATAATCAGACCCACCTCGTGGGTGACCTGAGGTGCTCCCTGTTCCTGAAATCCAATTACAAACTGCACCTGCAGCAATAACAACTTGCATGGTGCCCTTGCAGGAATACTGAGTTCCACAAAGTGTTCCCGAATCTCCCTGAACATCAGAATCATCAACAGGAGCTTTGCAAACACGGAGATTTTCAGGCCTCATCTCTACACTTTACTTTTGTACCTTACGGTGGACAGCCCAGACAACTGTACATTTAATAAGCCCTGCCAAGTGAGAACGTCTGGTTAAATAGACAGTGTCTTGAAATATGACAGAGAAAGTCAGGTTCTCTTTGACTCTGCCCCATTTCAACTCCAACAATTAGGAAGAAACCTGCAGACTATGCAGGATTCTTTGGGGAATAATTGCAGACTGTGCCCAGATATAGGTTTCCCTGGTGGCACAGTGGTCAAGAATCTGCCTGCCAGTGCAGGAGACACCAGAGATGCAGGTTCAGTCTTTGTGCCAGGAAGACCCCCTGGAGTAGGAAATGTCAACCAACTCCAGTATTCTTGCCTGGAAAATTCTATGGACAAAGGAGCCTGGCGGGCTACAGTCTATGGGGTCACAAAGAGTTGGATACAACTGAGCACACAGCAGCAGAAGCAGCACCTGGATATACGACGTGAGCATCATCTGACAATCAACATTAGCAACAAGGCTCTTAGGCGATTGAAGATTTCAACTTGAAAATCAAGATTTTAGAATAAAATAATTAATTATGCATTGCTTTGGAATTTCTTTTTGGCCAAGCATGCAAGATCTTAGTTCCTCAAGCAGGGATCAAACCTGTGTCTCTTGCAGTGAAAGCATGGAAGCTTAACCACTAGACCACCAGGGAAGTCCCTGGACCTATTACTTCTAGTAATAAGTCTCCAGTGACAGCTTATACTAAGAACTCCACCACCTGAGCTCAAACAAAACAGGCATTACTATACTTAGTCATGTGGAACAACGTCAAATGGTCCTTCTACACATGTTGAAAATGACGAGAAGCTGAAAAGACAATCCTCATTCCATTTTCCAGTCAACACCACCAGGACAGGAGCTTTTTAATGTCCGGTGGAAACGTCTGCTTCAATTGTAAGAGGCCATTGATTCAGTTAGAGGGATTTTCGGCCTTAGTACCATGTGGCTTCCCATCTCACATTATGCGGTTTGCAGCACACAGGCAGGGTGATCAACTGTCCTGGACTGCCCGGAACTGAGGGTCCCCCGGCAGTGGGACTTTTAGTGCTAAAA
Source organism: Oreotragus oreotragus (assembly GCA_006410675.1). Lineage (NCBI taxonomy): Eukaryota > Metazoa > Chordata > Mammalia > Artiodactyla > Bovidae > Oreotragus > Oreotragus oreotragus. The sequence continues at coordinate 513,718 of SJYX01015755.1, read as the reverse complement.
CCGGGGCAGTCGGTGACCCTTGGCACAGCCCTGGAGCTGCCCTGAAGCTGGCAACCACTCTATCACTTTTTTCCAAACATCGTTACCTCCCTCAGATCTGTCCCCATCCTGCCCATCTCGAGCTCCAGCTTGAGCACCTTTCTCCTCCTGAAGTAAACGCACTGAGCCAACTGCTCACAGACCCTGCAAATCCATGTGGTCTGTAAGCTTCTACCTGTTGATGAAGCTAAATCAAAGAGAACCTAAGAGAACCTGACCTTTTCACTCTCAAAATTTAAGATACTGTCCACTTAAATAGTGGCTTCCAGTACTTGAAAACGTTAATGAAATATAAAGACTCTAGGACTTCGAACCCTAGAGTGTCTAGAGATGAAGACGGAGAAACCTCAGGTATAAAAGCTTCTTGGTAACTGCGATGTGAGGGAAGGTTCACTGACACTCTCCAGAACACAGCGCCCCTTCAGGGTGGCATAAAATCTGCTCTTGCGGCAAGTGCAGTTTGTAATTGCATTTCTAAAACAGGGAGCATCTCAGATATTTTGCTAGATGAGATGAATCTTTGTATTCTGTAAATTCAAGTTAAAACTCAATGTTTTGATTTAAGGTCAAAGACATAAAGCATACAAAATTTAGCTCAGACTATCATTTCTGATGCCCTCCAAAAATGTTAAACAACTTTAGGGAATTGTCTGGAGGTCCATGGATTAGGACTCCATGCTTTCACTGCTGAGGGCCCAAACAACCCCTGGTCAGAGAAATATGATCCCACAAGCCACATGGTGTGGCCAAAAAAGTAAATAAATAAATTTAACTTTGATGTTTAAAATAAACAACTAAGTCATGCCTTAAATCAAATTTCAAGTAAGACTGAAACCAATATAAATCAAAACAATTTATATTTGTGAATGTTTGCTTTGAAAGGTTAATTAGTTGCCTATTACATCCAGATATTTCTATAAAAATCACTTGCTGGATTTTGTCCTTGTTATACCAAATAGTAACATTAACTATTACTAATCCAATATTTGCAGACATCTAAGGCCCAGGGCTAGATTCTAGACTTTAAGAGAAAAGTATTATTTTAAGTTACCAGAAAAACATCTATTTCTGCTTTATTGACTATGCCAAAGCCTTTGACTGTGTGGATCACAATGAACTGTGGAAAATTCTGAAAGAGATGGGAATACCAGACCACCTAACCTGCCTCTTGAGAAATCTGTATGCAGTCATGCATTGGAGAAGGAAATGGCAACCCACTCCAGTGTTCTTGCCTGGAGAATCTCAGGGACAGGGGAGACTGGTGGGCTGCCGTCTGTGGTGTCGCACAGAGTCGGACACAGCTGAAGTGACTTAGCAGCAGCAGCAGTGTGTTGGAACCAAGCACAGTGGAACTGTTGGAACTAAAGTGTCAATGGTAAAGAACTTACTGATAGTGACTTTTTCTAGCTGTCTGTGAAGTGTCTCAATAGCAGGACCTAAATTAAGATGAAATGAAGCAGACCAGAATTTACAATATTTGTTTTTTAGAGTAAACATATCTTGAATGGTATTGTTTTATCTGGGGTTTAGGGATTTCAGGGTAATTTATGCAGGCTTAAAACACAATGCAGGTCAGGAAGCAACAGTTAGAACTGGACATGGAACAACAGACTGGTTCCAAATAGAAAAAGGAGTACATCAAGGCTGTATATTGTCACCCTGCTTATTTAACTTCTATGCAGAGTACATCATGAGAAATGCTGGACTGGAAGAAACACAAGCTGGAATCAAGATTGCTGGGAGAAATATCAATAACCTCAGATATGCAGATGACACCACCCTATGGCAGAAAGTGAAGAGGAACTAAAAAGCCTCTTGATGAAAGTGAAAGTGGAGAGTGAAAAAGTTGGCTTAAAGTTCAACATTCAGAAAATGAAGATCATGGCATCTGGTCCCATCACTTCATGGGAAATAGATGGGGAAACAATGGAAACAGTGTCAGACTTTATCTTTGGGGGCTCCAAAATCACTGTAGGTGGTGATTGCAGCCATGAAATTAAAAGACACTTACTCCTTGGAAGAAAAGTTATGACCAACCTAGACAGCATAGTAAAAAGCGGAGACANGATCATGGCATCTGCTCCCATCACTCCATGGGAAATAGATGGAGAAACACTGGAAACAGTGTCAGACTTTATTTTGGGGGGCTCCAAAATCACTGCAGATGGTGATTGCAGCCATCAAATTAAAAGACGCTTACTCCTTGGAAGAAAAGTTATGACCAACCTAGATCGCATATTCAAAAGCTGAGACATTACTTTGCCGACTAAGATCCGTCTAGTCAAGGCTATGGTTTTTCCAGTAGTCATGTATGGATTTGAGAATTGAACTGTGAAGAAGGCTGAGCACCGAAGAATTGATGCTTTTGAACTGTGGTGTTGGAGAAGACTCTTGAGAGTCCCTTGAACTGCAAGGAGATGCAACCAGTCCATTCTGAAGGAGATCAACCCTGGGATTTCTTTGGAAGGAATGATGCTGAAGCTGAAACTCCAGTACTTTGGCCACCTCATGCGAAGAGTTGACTCATTGCAAAAGACTTTGATGCTGGGAGGGATTGGGGGCAGGAGAAGAAGGGGCCGACTGAGGATGAGACCGCTGGATGGCATCACGGACTTGATGGATGCGAGTCTGAGTGAACTCCGGGAGTTGGTGATGGACAGGGAGGCCTGGTGTGCTGCGATTCATGGGGTCACAAAGAATCGGACACGACTGAGCTACTGAACTGAACTGAACTAGATAATCCAGGATAACCTCCCCATATTGATAATATTCGGAAGTTTCAGGGATTGGAGTCTGATATCTTTGGAAGCAAATGTTAAGCCTACTACAATAATCATACCATTTTGTATCTCCGTGAGCAGTGTAGGAAAGGACACGGTTGTGAAAGTACTTGAAAGTGAAGGTGAAAGACCCTCAGTTGTGTCTGACTCTTTGTGACCCCATGGATATACAGTCCATGGAATTCTCCAAACCAGAATACTGGAGTAGGTAGCAGTTCCCTTCTCCAGGGGGTCTTCTGAACCCAGGGATCAAACAGGGTTCTCCTGCATTGCAGGCAGATTCTTTACCAGCTGAGCTACCGAGGAAGCCCAGTTTAGAAATGGTATCTTAGTGTAGTTGTAATTGCATCTCTCTTGTATCAAGTTTGAGATTCTTTTCATGTGTTTATGGACATAGTACATATTTTTGGTAAGTTGTTTATATTTGCTACATGTCTTTGATAAGGTTGCTGTGTTTGATGCCTCTATATTGATAAACTTATTTATAAAAGGAATATCAACAGTTCATTGGAGATACTCGTTGTAAATATTCTTACCCAGTGTCTTCTTAACTGGCTGTCATGTGCTTTGACATGCAAAGTTGTTGTTATTTTTACTTAGTTAAGTCTGTCAATCTCTTTTTCCTTGATGTGCTTGGATTTCGATTCCTAGTTAGGAAAGTAACCTCCAACTTCCAGATTATGGAGGGGTTTACTCATAGTTTCTTCTAATACTTGTATGGATTCTTTTTTTTACATTTAAATCTAAACCCCTTGTTATTTCTCCCGATGTAAAATCGAGAGATGGATCTCTTTTTACCTTTTAAACCATGTGCTTATTAAAATAGACACTTCCCTGGTGGCTCAGATGGTAAAGCGTCTGTCGACAATGCGGGAGACCTGGGTTCAATCCCTGGGTTGGGAAGATCCCCTGGAGAAGGAAATGGCAATCCACTCCAGCACTATTGCCTGGAAAATCCCGTGGACAGATTTTCTTATTAAAATCCTGCTGCTGCTGCTGCTAAGTCGCTTCAGTCATGTACATCTGTGTGCGACCCCATAGACGGCAGCCCACCAGGCTCTGCCGTCCTTGGGATTCTCCAGGCAAGAACACTGGAGTGGGTTGCCATTTCATTCTCCAGTGCATGAAAGTGAAAAGTGAAAGTGAGGTCGCTCAGTCGTGTCCGACTCTTCGCGACCCCATGGACTGTAGCCTAAAAGGCTTTTCCGTCCATGGGATTTTCCAGGCAAGAGTACTGGAGTGGGATGCCATCGCCTTCTCCACTTATTAAAATACTAGTTCTTAAATCACCCATCATATCTCTACTCTAAGAATGCTGCCTCAATCATATTCAATATCTCTGAATATAACTGGACCTGTATTAGTACTTTCTACTCTGTTTTATTAGTCTTTTTGTTGATTCATGGGGCAATATCACATTCTTCTATTGTGCATTATTATATGTTTTAGTATTTGGTAGGACTAGCTGCTACCCTTTCCCATCATGCTTCTTTTTCAAGATTTGTCAGACTATTCTTGCTGTTCCTGCCAAATTTGAGAATCAACTAATTATCATATAAATTTTATAATAATCTATTAGCCAATCCTAAAGAAAATCAGTCCTGAATATTCATTGGAAGGACTGATGCTGAAGCTGAAACTCCAATATTTTGGCCACCTGATGCGAAGAACTGATTCATTGGAAAAGAACCTGATGCTGGGAAAAATTGAAGGTGGGAGAAGGGGACAGCAGAGGATGAGATGGTTAGATGGCATCACCAACTCGATAGACATGAGTCTGAGCAAGCTCCGGGAGTTGGTGATGGACAGGGAAGCCTGGCATGCTGCAGTTCATGGGGTCACAAAGAGTCAGACATGACTGAGCAACTGAACTGACTGATGTTATTTTGCTAGTATCATTGTCTAGATTCATATAAAACATTAATGATATTTAATTAGATGCACATTAAATTATTAACTTGGAAAAATTGGCATCTTTTTGCTATTGACTTTCCTTACTCAAGAATATCATATATTTCCTATATGTTCAAATTTAGTTCTGTGTTCTACTCAGATTTTGAACATTGCTTCTTAAGATCCAGTCATTTTCTTTTCTTTTATTATGTCTTCTAATTTTTAAAGCATTTGTATATAAGATTATATTGATTTTGGATGTTAATAGAATACCTAGTACTTTTCTTTTTTTAAAAAATATAAATTTATTTATTTTAATTGGAGGTTAATTACTTTACCTACTACTTTTCTAAATTCTCTTTTAGTTTGTGGTAACTTTGTTCACTTTTTCTTTGGATTTTCTAATGTGTAATCACATCAGCAGCAAACATAGATTTAACTACCTCCTTTTGCTTTTAATTGTTTGCTTTTTCACTTGCATTGTAAAATATCTCCTAAAAAATGTCAAACATTAGAAGAGATGAGTTGACATTTTATCTTGTACTTGCCTTTAGCAGGAACTGAAGGGTCCTCACTTTCTCCACTCATAGATGTTGCCAAATGTCTCTGTAAATAGATTATACCAATTCATCCTCTTCCAACTGTGTATGAAGAATTAATGCCCTCCCCAATAGTTTTTTTTTAGTTTATTTCTTTCTCTATTTTTGGCTGTGCTGGGTCTTCGTTGCTGGGCAGGCTATTCTCTAGTTGCTGTGAGTGGGGCTACTCTTTAGCTGCAGCGCACAGGCCTCTCCTTGAGGCGGCCTCTCTTGTTGCAGAACACTGGCTTTAGGGTGCACAGATTTAGTAGTTGTGGCTCCATTACTGACATGGCATCACTGAAGCCTTGCTAAAAAAGATGATTTAATTAAGACCCAGAGTCGATAACATAATATGCAAAATATCTCAGATGCAAAATTCTTTTCTATCCAAAAATTGGGAAAATCTTCCATTGAATGAGAAAAGACAATCAACAGAAGCCAACATCAAGATGAAATATATTAAAATTATCTGATATGGATTTTAAAGTAATTGTAGAAATATCTCAATGAGTAAATAACAGCATGTTGAAAAACAGCAAAAAAATAGAAAGTCTCAACAAAGAAATAGAAGATGCAAGACAAAGGAGAAATTTTAGAATTGATAAATACAATAACAAAGTATTTATAAATAAGTTTATAAATATAGAGTCATCAAATACAGTAACCTTATCAAAGATATGTAATATAAACAACTTACAAAAATATGCACCATGTCCATAAACATACAAAAAGAATCTCAAACCTGATTCCAGTAACAGATATGTAATTACAACTACACTAAGATACCGTTTCTAAACTGTTACACTGGCAAATTTAAAAGTTTGTCAACACATTTGGTGAGGATGTGAGAACCATCTCCTTTCCCACACTGCTCATGGAGATTTTTAGAGCTGCAATTCTGGATGTGATCAGCAAAGGGGTACATGTCTCCATTTTGCTTGGGAGGGGAAGTGATAGACTTTAAGACAAGTAAACACAAACACACCCAGGTAAACACAAATACACACATGTCTACTATGTCTAGGTAATTATTTTAACCTTCTTTTTCTTCCAAGAGCACTATATTTTGTACATATTTCAAGGGTACTAAGTATATGTATATGTCTTTGTCAATCTGTTTACAAACATCTTTGCTCCAAATTAGTTCCTTAATGTTTTCCATAATATAATATTTCAAACAATAAGTGAATATGTATTTATAAAATAAAGTTATCTGGTATCTTTCCTCTTCCAAACCTCATCAAAAAGTACAAAAAAGTACATGTCAATAGATTCGTAGATATTCTCCATATGTATTTCTGCAGGTGAAGTATTAATTTGTACTTGCAGATAAACAAGTATGTATGCACAATCACACATTCTTCAAAATTATAATCACATCATACATACTTGCCTTTTGTTTGCTTTCCACTTTAATGTTGTTCGTCTTGATTTTTACATGTTTTCGTTGGTTACTGTGGTTTTGGCATTTAGAAGCACTTTTGTGCATGCACATTTCTGAGTGAATTCTCCATTGCTATCCTAACCATCTCTCTTCTGGTTAACATGTGTGCCTCCTATTTCAAGCCAGTCACGTTCATCTTTCCTAGATGTCTGCTAGCTGCCGCCTCATCCTCTCCAGTGACTGTGCACTCCTCATGGCACGCGTTAGCTCCCCTTTGCCACATCGTGCATCCAAAGGGGAGGCTGTATTCTTGGTCCCAAACGATTCCTGGAGTCTGACAAACAGGCCAGAAGAGAGTGGCTCTGTCTCTCAATAGCTGTGTAAACCTCAAAACATTCTTAACCTCCTTGAGCCTCATCTTCCTAATGTGTAAAAGGAAATCCTGACTCCTACCTTAGGGGATCATTGTGAGGTGTTCAAGGGGACTGGCCTCAAGATCTCAGTATGGTATTTGGTATAACTACATCACCAATATTTGCTGCCTTCCCATCCCAAACGCTTTTATCTTTTACAGGGACGAGGTTAGTTGCCTCAATAGCATCACCATATTAAAGTGAGTATTTGGGATGTAAGAAGAGGGAAGCACTCCCACTCCACATACTGTAGGAATTCCGGGCTGCTTCTGTGACCTTCATTGTAATGGGCTGGGCGGGGATTAAGCCCTCCCCCTTCCAAGGGAATAACTGTACTTTTCCTGTCCTCTGTTGGTTCCTCTGTGTTCACACATCATGACTGCACTGAGAATCTGGGACCTCCTTGAAGCTCCAAGATTAGGTAACTGTGGGTCTACAGGGAAGGACAAGATAGCAAGAATCAGGAGCTCCTGGGTCTCAGTATTGGAGCCACCCAACAGTGAGTTCCTTCTCCTGTTGTGACCAGCAGCATCACATGGGTGTTCACTGAGCCTCTGTCTCCCTTCCCATGTCCCAGGACCAAGGAGCTGCACAGGTCATGGCAATCATTTCACACGATCCTGATCCCTGTGGTCACCTCTGTTGTTTTAGTTGCTAAGTCATGTCCAACTCTTTTGCGACCCCATGGACTATAGCTCACCAGGCTCCTCTGTCTGTGGGATTATCCAGGCAAGAAGATTGGAGTGGATTGCCATTTCCTTCTACAGGGTTACCTCTGCAGAACCCCCTTAGTTTAAAAAGAGGAACAAGTGCTCATTGGAGTCATCAGAGACTCCTGAAAAAGGAGCTGGGCCTGGGACAGTGGGCAGGAATTAAGGGGGCTAGATGGAAGGGAGGTGATGGGGAATCCATCCTGACTCAAGTGAAGAGTGGGGGTTCCCAGGTGAGCAGACAGGGCTCAGAGGTAACTGATAGGACACTCCAGGGATCTGAGGTCATCCTCAGACTGATTGGGATTGTTATTTATAACAGGACTGACTGCAGAGTTATTATTTATTTGCTTCTTTGTGTTACCACATGAGCTTCCAGGAAGTCTGAAAGTGGAAGTGTTAGTCACTCAGCCGTGTCCGACTCTTTGTGACCACATGGACTGTAGCCCACCAGGCTCCTCTGTCCATGGGATTCTCCAGGCAAGACTACTGGTGGGGGTTGCCATTCCCTTCTCCAGGGGATCTTCCCAATCCAGGGATGGAACCTGGGCCTCCTGCATTGCAAGCAGATTCTTTACTGTCTGAGCTACTAGGGAAGTCCAGGAAGTCTGGGTGAGATCAAAACTTTGCCTGAGCCACGAGGTACTTGGCTAAAGCGTGCCCTTCTCCCATTACTTCATCATTTTTCTTTGATGCAGTTTGGTGTGCTGAAAATAGCCAGATACCACTTCTCGCTGCCTTATTGTATTTTGGAGGGATGAGGGACAGTATCTAAACTTTTCTGCTCCCCTTTTAGTTTTCTGCCTTTGGATATGGCCAGTGAGGAGGTTCTTCAGTGTTCACATCCAACCACTGACATAGTCCAGCACAGGGGCTGCAGAGTGGCAGGATCACAAGGCGAAGTGCATGGAGAGGAATTTTGTGATCATTAAGGGCACGATGACACTAAAACCCTATAAGAAGCCACACGGGATCAAGTGGAATCTCTATTTAGGAAGATAAGCAACAGATACACACTGCTGTGGAGGGCAGTTATTACAGGGGGCATTCCCAGAGGCAATGGTATCTGATTAGCTCAGAAATAAGTTCTGGGACAGTGTTGGGAGCAGAGTGTAATACACAGAAGCCAGAGATATTCTGAGAGAAGGCACACAACTTAGTTGGAGATGAAGGATGGAAAAGGGTGTCATCAAGCCACTTCCTGTAGAGGTACTACAGCTGTTTTTGAGGCACTTTTTCCAGGCTCTGTAGGTAGTGCTAGTGGTAAAAGACCCACCTGCCAATGCAAGGAGATGAAAAGGACTCAACTTCAATCCCTATGTCTGGAAGATCCCCTGGAGGAGGAACTGGCAACCCACTCCAGTATTCTTGCCTGGGGAATCCCATGGACAGAGGAGCCTGGTGGGCAACAGTCCATGGAATCGCAGAGTCGGACATGACTGAAGTAACTTAGCACACTTTGGAAGTGTCCATGAGCTTGATGCCTTTGTACTTGATGGGCAGAAGAGAAGACACATACTGGAAATAAGGCCTATTCCTGGAGCTAATCCCACATGACTTCCACAGCCCCCTGTGTGACCCTATCCTTAAACAGGGTATGCCAGGGCCCAGAGAGTGAACAGGACAGCTGCCCCTGGACCCTCCTGGTCAGGACTCCCATTTGTTGCCTTTCATACTAATCAGTCTTCCCATCCCACACATCATACTATTTCACAGTCTCACTACACCTTAGTCTAAGCATCTACCACGGACTCAGTTTCTTATAGATCTTTGATCAGCTTGGAGACCAGATACTGTGGAAACGATGAGTGGAAAGACTTAAGAAAATCTGCATTGCCTTCGCTGGGGGCTGAGTCAACCAATTCAGGACCGTTCTGCTGTCAGGGTTCTCTAGCCAGAAGACTACCAGGAACATACCTGTAGCCAAAGTTGGCTTTTTCCTTATTACAGTTTGGCAGAATGCACCCTGTAGATTCCTTAAGAGGACATTAGAAATGAAGCAATATAGGACTTGGATTTGTGTCAGGTGACTTCAGAGAGGCTTCATATTGCTCCTTATTTAATGCTGTCAGGAAGCAGGAGTGATTCTATGAATGAGTATGTTAATAAATTTTGACTGAAATGAGAGAACAATAGAGCAAGAAGAATCAGTCACTCGTATTCAGCATTAGAAGAGGGTGTTTGGTCATTGTTGTAGTTTGCTTGGTGATCTCCCACCCCCAGCATTATTGAGATATAATTGACACAACATTGTGTAAGTTTAAGGTACACAACATGAAGTTTGATATATGAACATATTGTGAAATGATTACCACAAAAATGTTACTTAACACATACATCAGTCTCACAGTTACCATTCTTTCTGTGTGTGGCAAAAATATTTAAAATCTACTCTCAGCAACTTCCTAGTATAGTGAACAGTATTATTAACTATAGTTACCATGCTGTATATCAGACCTCCAGAACTTATTAATCTTATAAACAAACTTTGTAATCTTTGATCACCATCACCCATTTCCCCACCTCCAATCCCTGGCAACCACCAGTCTACTCTCTATTTCTAGAAATTTGTCTGTTTTAGATTTTACATATGAGTGAGATCATACAGTATTTCTTTCTCTGAGTTATTTTACTTAGCATAATGCCCTCAGAGTTCATCCATATTGTTGCAAATGGCAGGAATTCCTTCCTTCTCTTGGCTGAATATTAATATGCTAACATATATATATATATAAAACATTTTCTTAATTCATTTATCTGTTGATGAACACTTAGTTCCTCTGAACTACATGCTCAGATTGTTATCTGAGGAACAATTATGCAGGCCATTGCTGAAGTGACCTGTGTCCCCAGTGGAATCCCCCTCAAAAGTGGAAGAGTGTGAATTTTAGGTGAATCTTCAGGCAAGATATTTGAAAACTTCAGCATCTTAAGTCCATTAAAAAAAAAAAAAGGCAATGAAGGTGTATCGAAGCAAAAAAGTTAAAACGAACTAACAGAGAGGAAAGCTGTACAAGTGGAGAGGAGTCACCAGTCGCTTTACTGTCTGAGTGTACTGAGTCGCTTCAGTTGGGACCTGCTCTTTGTGCCCCACAGACTGTAGCCCACGAGGCTTCTCTGTGGGATTTTTCCAGGCAAGAATACTGGAGTGGCTTGCCATTTCCTGCTCCAGGGGCTCTTCCCAACCCAGGGATCTAGCACACGTCTCCTAAGTCTCCTGCATTGGCAGGTGGGTTCTGTCCCACTAGCTCCACCCAGGAAGCCTCTTTACTGTTGGAGGGTATCTGCAGATTCTGAATTCAGGCTGATGATCCAGCTTGGTTTAAATGAAGGGTCATTATGTCCTAAGTTTTCCATACAAAGTGCCACAAAATAGGTAGCTTAAAGCAACAGAAATTTATTTTCTCCCAGTTCTAGATGCTAGAAGTTTGAAATCACAGTGGGAGCAGGGCCTTACTCCTCTGAGACTCTGTGTAGACTCTTCCTTGCCTCTCCCTGCTTCTGGTGCTGGCTGTTAATCCTTGGCATTCCTGGGCTTTTGGCTGCATCACTCAAGCTCCTGCTGAGTCTTCCCACACCGCTTTCCCTCTGTATCTCTCATCTCTGTTTCCCTTCTTTCTCTCTCTCCCTCTAAGGATTTATTTATTGGCTGCATGTGGGCTTTCTTTGGTTGTGGCGAGTGGGGGCTACTCTCAAGTTTCCATGTGAGGGCTTCTCATTGCAGTGGCTTCTCTTGTTGGGAGCATGGGCTCTAGGAGGAGCAAGCTTCAGTAGTTGTGGTATGCTGGCTCAGCAGTTTGTCTCCCAGGCTCTAGGGCGCATGCTCAGAAGTTGCGGCACATGGGTTTAGTTTTCGCATGGCATGTAAGATCTTAGTTCCCAGACCAGGGATTGAACCACTAACCCCTGCACTGGCAGGCAAATTCCTAACCACTGGACTACCAGGGAAGGCCCTGTCCCTTCTCCTCTTTTTGTCATATTGAATTACAAGCCCATCCTTCAGTCTGACCTCATTTTAACTAATTACACCTACAGTAACATTATTTCTAGTGAAGTCACATTCTGAGGTTCTGGGAAAGGATTTGAATTGGGGTTGGGAGAGGGGGTGGTGTAATTGTACCTAGTATATGACACTGCTGGAAGAAAGAAACTCAAAAAATGTTTGGATATTGAAATGATCTGATGTGTGCATTTGTAAACTCCAGGAGACCTAAATGCATGATAGTCATTTGACCTCATGCTTCACTTGCTGATTCTGGAAGCTAGGTGAGAGGCTCATGACTTTGAAAGCAAAGACTGAAATCTTACACTGTTTTGTGGTATTTGGAAGAAAAGCACCACTTGAGGAATGAAAACTGCTCAGACTTCCATTAGGTTTTTACTCATGCTCTATTTAGAAACATTGTGGTGCAGGAGGTTAGAGGACAAAACTCAAAAATATAAAAATCTAAGTCATCCAGGTTAGGGCATATGTTAGCTAGTTGTTGTTGCTTAGTTGCCAAGTTGTGTCTGACTCTGTGACCCCGTGGACTGTAGCCCGCCAGGCTCCTCTGTCCAAGGGATTCTTCAGGCAAGAATACTGGAGTGGGTTGCCATGCCCTCCTCCAGGGGATCTTCCTGACTCAAGGATTGAATCTGTCTCCTGCACTGGCAGTCAGATTCTTTACCACTGAGCCACCAGGGAAGGCCTCATGCTAGCCAGACTCTCAATTAAAATTCCAGGCCAACTGTCCTGTAAAGATGTTCTTAATCAGAAGTTGATTGCGTCTGTCTTCTGCTGCAACTTAGTCTGTCTCAGTTACTCTGAATCTGGAAAAGGCAAACCAACCCTGGGGGGAAGTAAAATCCTGTCCATATGGTTACCTTATATTCAATATCTGGCGTTAAAAAAAAATAATGTGATGTGTCAAGAAGCATAAAAGGGGACCAGTAACTGAGAAAAATAAGTCAATAGAAGTAGACTGACAGAAGATCTTGGATGTTACAGTTTGAAGAAAAGGACCTTAAAGTGTCTATAATCAATATGTTCAAGCAAATTGAGTAAAGGATTGAAAAATGAATGAGGAGAACTTCAACAGAAAATTTGAAATTATAGAAAGAATTAAGTAGGCATTCTTGGATTGTAAAATGCCATGTCTGAAATTAAGAAATCTTATAATGGTTAACTGCAGACTGGATACAGGAGAAGACATGATCAGTGAAATCAAAGAAAGAAAAGCAGAAAAAAGTCAAACTGAAACACAGAAAGAAAGAAGGAGAACCCAGAGAAAATGTCATATGTGAAACATAGTCAAATGACCCAAGGCAGGTGTAACTGGGTACTGTAAGGAGCAGAGAGAGAAATGTGGCAGAAGGAATGTTTCAGGGAACAATATCTGGTGAATTTTCAAAACAGATGGAAGTCTTTAATCCACAGGTTTAAGAAGTTCTAGAAACCCTAAAAACGAAATACATAATGGAAGTCACAACTACTTTCATTATAGTCAACCAAAACATTTTTTAAAAGCCATATTAAAACCCTAGAGAAAAAGACATATTTGCATCAGTGGAACAACATGAAGAATGACAGCTAATTTCTCAATGAAATCATGAACTTACGGGAAAAAAGGAAAGCTGTTTTTACAAGAAAAAGAAAATTGAAAAAAACGTAAATGAGAAAACCTACCAATATAGAATGCTATACTCAGTAAATATATCCTTCAAAAATAATACATTTTGAAATGTATAGAAATGTCAAATAACAAACATCAAATCAAATAGATCATATCTGTGGCTACCAAAGGGAGAGGGGGGAGAAGAGGGGTATGGATGATGGCAGTCAAAACGTACAAACTTACAGGATCAATAAATACTAGGGATGTAATGTGCAATATGATAAAAATAATTATTAATAACACTGCTGTACATTGTAAAGGAAACCTGTTGAGAGAGTAAATCCTAAGAATTCTCATCACAAAGAGAAAAACATTTTTTTTTTTTCTATAAAGTGTCTAAATGAGCTGACAGATGTTCACCAAACTATTATGGTAACCATTTCATAGGGCTTCCCTGGTGGCTCAGATGGTAAATAATCTGCCTTCAATGTAGGAAACCTGGGTTCAGTCGCGGGGTTGGGATGATCCCCTGGAGAAAAAATGGCTACCCACTCCAGTATCCTTGCCTGGAGAATCCCATGGACAGAGCAGTTCATGGGGATGCAGAGTCAAGACACAATTGAGTGACTAACACTTTCACTTTTCATGATGTATGTAAGTCAAATCATTATGTCATACACCTTCAATTTATGCAGCACTGTATGTGAATTATATCTCTATAAAACTTGAAAAAATAAAGGGAAAATAAAGATACTATGAGAAAAAATACGATAAATTTGTTGACAGTAGCCTACATTATAAAAAGCACTAAAGGAAAATCTTCAGCCTGAAAGAATCAGAGATGAAAGCAAAGACATACCAGAAGGGATGAAGAAAAAGCATGAGTAAATCTGACTGTTGACCATTCAGAGCAACAATCATGACAAATCAAATAAATCATAACAAAGTAGTATATATAATACATATAAAATAAATTATATGGCACTAACAAAAAAAAACCAGTGAAAGCAGATAAACAGGTATAAATATTTGTAAGATTCTCGAATGTAAACAAGAGCCAACTTAACATAGTTTGTATTAAGGATTCATTTATATTTATTGAAAACTCAAAATGTACTGAGATTAAATAAAAATGCTCATAGAGGTGACAAAATAGGATAATAAAAAGTACTGATTAATCCAAAAGAAAGTGGCAAATAGAAAAAAAAAAGAATTAAAAAATTAAAGAAAAATTGGACAAAAAGAAAAAAATAGCACAATAAATAGCAAATGAGAGAAATAGGAAATAGTAATAAGCTACACTCCAACTGGGTGATTTTCATGGTATATATATATATCTAACCAAAGACTTGTATCCATAGGATATAAGAACTTTAAAAATATATATTAAGAAGTAATCAGTTCAAAGAAATATGCAAAAGACTAGAAAAGATACTTTACAAAAGAGGATACCTGTATTTCCAATAAGCATTTGAAATGGAACTGAGCTTCCTAATGCATAATGGAAATGCCAATCAAAATCACAATAGAATAATCCAACACTAACAATGTTTAAAGTGAAAAAAGATAATACCAACTATTGTGAAGGGTACACAGAAACTTGATTTCTTATACATTTCAGTGGAAGTTTAAATTAGTTCAGCTAGTCTAGAAAACTGCTTGGTAAGAAAGCTAAACACATGCTTAGCTTATGACCTAGCAATTTACAGGTATACAGTACATTTAACAGGAATTAGGATATGTGTTTGCCAGATGGTATGTATAGGAGTGTTCATAAAAGCTTTATTTATAATACTTAAAACTGTGAATACTCCAAATTTCCATCTATAGGAGAACTGATCAATAAATTCTGCTCTGTCCATACAAAGGATCACTACACAATAATAACAAAGAATAAACTACGGATACATGTAACAACAGGGATGAACCTACAACATTATTTTGAGGGTAAAGGGCAGACACAAAAGATAAATAACATATGATCCCATTTATATGATGTACAAGGGTAGGGAAACTGATGGGCATTAAAAAGTGTTATATTGGAGGAGAACAAGAAGGCGGAGGAGTAGGTGGACATGGACTACATCTCTCTCCGCGGATACATCAGGAACACACCTTCAGACACAGAAGTGCATGCAGAACACCCACTGAGACTGGACAGGAGGACCTGACCAGCAGAAAAGAATATATAGAACACACAAAACTCAGGAGGACGAAGGAACTAGGGGGAGAAACTGGAGTGTTAGTAGGACTGGACCTGCTGTCGGCGGGTGGGGGAACTGAAGCAGGCATCCGATCCCCACTCGGGGCAATTGTCTGAGTCAGAGATCTCTCCGCGGATACATCAGGAACACACCTTCAGACACAGAAGTGCATGCAGAACACCCACTGAGACTGTACAGGAGGACCTGACCAGCAGAAAAGAATATATAGAACACACAAAACTCAGGAGGACGAAGGAACTAGCGGGAGAAACTGGAGTGTTAGTAGGACTGGACCTGTGTCGGCGGGTGGGGGAACTGAAGCAGGCATCCGATCCCCACTCGGGCAATTGTCTGAGTCAGAGGAAAAACCTTTAAGGCTGAGAGTGAAACAGCTGATCTGTGGCACGGCAAAGTAATGTCTCTGCTTTTGAATATACTATCCAGGTTGGTCATAACTTTTCTTCCAAGGAGTAAGTGTCTTCTAATTTCATGGCTGCAGTCACCATCCGCAGTGATTTTGGAGCCCTCCAAAATAAAGTCTGACACAGTTTCCACTGTTTCCCCATCTATTTCCCATGAAGTGATGGGACTGGATGCCATGATCTTTGTTTTCTGAATGTGAGCTTTAGGCCAAGTTTAAAGATACTATCAGAAAATTACTAGAACTAATCAATTAATTTAGCAAAGTTGCAGGATACAAAATCAGTACACAGAAATCTCTTGCATTTCTATATACTAACAATGAAAAATCAGAAAGAGAAATTAAGGAATCAATCCCATTCACCATTGCAACAAAACTAATTAAATATCTAGGAATAAACTTACCTAAGGAGCCAAAAGAACTGTCCACAGAAAATTATGACACTGATGAAAGAAATCAAAGATGACATAAACAGATGGAGAGATATGCCATGTTCCTGGGTAGGAAGAATCAGTATTGTGAAAATGACTATACTAACAAATGTAATCTACAGATTCAATGCAATCCCTATCAAATTACCAATGGCGTTTTTCACAGAAGTAGAACAAAAAAATTCACAATTCATATGGAAACCCCAAAGTACCTGAGTAGCCAAAGCAGTTTTGAGAAAGAAGAATGGAGCTGGAGGAATCAACCTTCCTGACTTCACATTATACTACAAAGCTACAGTCATCAAGACAGTGTGATTCTGGCACAAAACCAGAAATATAGACCAATGGAACAAGATAGAGAGCCCAGAAATAAACCCATGCACCTATGCATACCTTATTTTTGACAAAGGAGGCAAGAACATACAATGAGGTAAAGACAGCCTCTTCAATAAATGGTGCTGGGAAAACTGACCAGCTATATGTAAAAGAATGACATTCGAACACTTCCTAACACTGTACACAAAGATAAACTCAAAATGGATTAAAGACCTAAATGTAAGACCAAAAACTATAAACCTCTTAAAGGAAAACATAGGCAGAACACTTGATGACATAAATCAAACCAAGACCCTCTATGACCCACCTTCTAGAGTAACAGAAATAAAAACAAAAGTAAACAAGTGGGACCTGATTAAACTTAAAGGCTATTGCACAGCAACGGAAACTATAAGCAAGGTGTAAAGACAACCCTCAGAATGGGAGAAAATAATAGCAAATGAAACAATTGACAACGGATTAATTTCCAAAATATACAAGCAGCTCGTACAACTCAATACCAGAAAAATAAACAACCCAATAAAAAAGTGAGAAAAAGACCTAAACAGATATTTCTCCAAAAAAGACATACAGATGGCTAACAAACACATGAAAAGATGCTGAACACCACTCATTATTAGAGAAATGCAAATCAAAACTACAATGAGGTATCACCTTGCACCAGTAAGAATGGCCATCATCAAAAAGTCTACAAACAATAAATGCTGGAGAGGGTGAGGAGAAAAGGGAATGCTCTTGCACTGTTGGTGGGAATGTAAATGGATACAGCCACTATGGATGACGGTATGGAGATTCCTTAGAAAACTAGGAATAAAACCACCATATGACCCAGCAATCCCACTCCTAGGCATATACCCTGAGGAAACCAAAATTGAAAAAGACACGTGTATCCCATTGTTCATTACAGCACTGTTTACAGTAGCTAGAGCATGGAACAACCTAGATGTTCATCAACAGTTGAATGGATAAAGAAGTTGTGGTACATATACACAATGGAATGTTATTCAGCCATAAAATGGAATACATTTGAGTCAGTTCTACTGAGGTGGATGAACCTACAGCCTATTTTACAGAGTGAATTAAGTCAAGAAGAGAAAGATAAAATCGTATACAAATGCTGCTGCTGCTGCTAAGTCACTTCAGTCGTGTCCGACTCTGTGTGACCCCATAGATGGCAGCCCACCAGGCTCCCCCATCCCTGGGATTCTCCAGGCAAGAATACTGGAGTGGGTTGCCATTTCCTTCTCCAATGCATAAAAGAGAAAAGTGAAAGTGAAGTCGCTCAGTCTGTCCGACTGTTAGCGACCCCATGGACTGCAGCCCACCAGGCTCCTCCGTCCATTGGATTTTCCAGGCAAGAGTACTGGGGTGGGGTGCCATTGCATATATATGGAATCTAGAAAAATGGTACAGAAGAATTTATTTGCAGGGCAGCAGTGGGAAACAGACATAGAGAATAGACTTATGGACCTGGGGAGAGGGGAGGAGAGGGTGAGATGTATGGAAAGAGTAACATGGAAACTATGTGTAACATATGTGAAATAGATAGCCAATGGGGAATTTGCTGCATGTCTCAGGAAATCAAACAGGGGCTCTGTATCAACCTAG
>SJYX01015755.1:457995-491642 GCA_006410675.1 Oreotragus oreotragus | reverse complement strand
GGCAAATAGAAGGGGAAACAATGGAAACAGTAACAAACTTTATTTTCTTGGGCTCCCAAATCACTGCAGATGGTGATTGCAGCCATGAAATTAAAAGATGCTTGCTCCTTGGAAGAAAAGCTATGACCAACCTAGACAGCATATTAAAAAGCAGAGACATTACTTTACCAACAAAGGTCCATCTAGTCAAAGCTATGGTTTTTCCAGTGGTCATTTATGGATGTGAGAGTCAAACTATTAAGAAAGCTGAGCACTGAAGAACTGATGCTTTTGAACTGTGGTGTTGGAGAAGACTCTTGAGAGTCCCTTGGACTGCAAGGAGATCCAACCAGCCCATCCTGAAGGAAATCAGTCCTGAATATTCATTGGAAAGACTGATGCTGAAGCTGAAACTCCAATATTTTGGCCACCTGATGTGAAGAACCAACTCACTGGAAAAGACCCTGATGCTGGGAAAGACTGAAGGCAGGAGGAGAAGGTGACGACAGAGGATGAGATGGTTGGATGCCATCACTGATGCGAATCTGAGTCGGCTCTGGGAGTTGTTGATGGACACGGAAGCCTGGCATGCTGTAGTCCATGGGGTCGCGGAGAGTCGGACACAACTGAGTGACTGATCTGAACTGAATCCCTCTACAGTGGTTTCTTTTGTCTCCATAGTTTTCTTTTTCACACTTAAGTATTTTGCTCATCTGGGTGTGTATGTATATACATATACAAGTGTGTGTGTATGTACATTGTGGTATGAGGCTATACCAAATTTTTTTCTCTATAGTTCGCCAGTTGTAGCAATATCTGATTTCATAGGCGTTATGGCTATTTAGTGGAAGTCTTCCAGGCACTGGCATTCCGATGACTGCCTTTCTCAAAGATTGTTGTTGCATGAGTTTTCTATTGTTTTACTTTTGTTATTGATACAGTCATCAGTACTTTCGTGGGAAACCAGAAGAGGCTATACTAAAGACTGCTATCCAGGTGTTACTATAAATCGTTAAAGAAAAATAAACTGTACTTAGACAATTATAGTAAGGTAATATTAGTGGTTTTGCCATGAACACTGTGCTGTTCATATTAGTCACATTGGTTTCTCATCCAGATTTTAAAAAAATCACTTAGCTGTAATCTATTGGGAATCAATTTCTAGGAGTTGATCTCTAAGATAGCTCGGCTACTTATGCAGTGTTAAGTGTTTTCTGTTAAGTGTTAAACATTTTGGTTACTCAGGGCTTTTCTTTAGCTCATTCTGTATAAGGCTACTGCTAATTTTAGACTCAGATTCATATACTTCTCCTAGCTCTTATACTTTACCTTTCAAGAAGTTTTTGGGTACTATAGAGAGTGAATAAGGTGGAGATTTCTTGCCTGTCATGAATTGTAAACTCCACCTTACCTCTCCAACTCAAAAATGGTTGTCTGATACACACTGCTTGATGAAAGTATATTTAGGAAAACACTACTCATATTCAGTAGTGTTACAGAATAAACCACTTGGGTTCTTTTTCAAAATGTAGATTGGGATACTGAAAGGACATTTGAGTAAATAAGGAAATATGGTCAAAAGTAGAGATTACTGAATATTGAGGTATCTATTACTGTATTCTATAGTTATATACAAATAATCTTAATATTTAGTTTTTTCTTTTTTGTATTTTTTACCTATATGTTAACTATTATAGAAGGCAAATTTGAATGTGATTTTAAAAACTAAAATAGTCTCTCTCTTTAGTGTAGTATGGACTTCCCTTGTGGCTCAGCTGGTAAAGAATCCACCTGCAATGTGGGAGACCTGGGTTCAATCCCTGAGTTGGGAAGATCTCCTGACCAAGGGAAAGACTACCAACTCCAGTATTCTACTATACAATGTTCTGTATAGTCCATGGGATCGCAAAGAGTCAGACATGACTGAGCAACTTTCACTTAGTATAGCATGTAAGTTAAACTTCAGACAAACCTGAGTTTGAGTATCAGTTCTGGTGTTTCCCTGAGCAAGTTGTTTTGTATCTCTAATTCTTGGTTTTGTTATATTTAATGATAATGACAGTTCTTCTCTCATTGAGAAGAATAACAGAGGTATTATATATCCATGTTCATCTTTATGTACACGGATGACACCTGTTGACAGATACAATTCCAGAGGGGTGGGACTAAAAGAATGCTTTTCCATACAGTGAGGAACAGCCCCTGAGCAGAGAAATCACATCAGGGTGTTCATGGGAAAGGCAGAGCAGCAGCAACAATTTCAAATGGAGAATTTTATAGAATAATTTCCATAGAAATAATGTTTCCATGGAAATCAAACAGTTTTTCAAGACTGTATGTCAAAAAGCCTCCAATAGAAAGAAAGAAAAAAAAAAAAGTAAGAGAAACAAAGAATTATTTCCAGGAGAGGACATTTCAGACAAAAAGGAGTTGGGGAGGAAGAACCCTAGTACAAAAGAGGGTGAAGACCAACTGGAAAAATTTACTTAGCCACACTGGTTAGGGGCTGTCACTAAGTCCTTACTAAAGAGGAACCAGAAATGAAATTGGATCTGCAGCTGACCCTCCAAAATGCCTCCAATGTAGCTACATAGAGTTATCTGTACACAATCATAGGATTGGTGCATAGAGGCTGTGTGCTCCCCAAATCTCAAGGGAAGAAAGAAGTCTGTGTCCTTCAGAAGCTGGATAGACTTTTTGATGATGGCCATTCTGACTGTTGTGAGATGATGCCTTGTTATGGTTTTGATTTGCATTTCTCTGATAAAACACAATCATAGGATTGGTGCATAGAGGCTGTGTGCTCCCCAAATCTCAAGGGAAGAAAGAAGTCTGTGTCCTTCAGAAGCTGGATAGACTTTTTGATGATGGCCATTCTGACTGTTGTGAGATGATGCCTTGTTATGGTCTTGATTTGCATTTCTCTGATAATGAGTGATGTTGAGCATCTTTTCATGTCTTTATTAGCCATCCCTATGTCTTCTTTGGAGAAATGTCTGTTTAAGTCTGCTGCCTAGTCTTTGATTGGATTATTTTTCTGGTACTGAGCTTCATGCACTGCTTGTATATTTTGGAAATTAGTTCTTTGTCTGTTATTTCATTTGCTGTTATTTTCTCCTATTCTGAGGGTTTTCTTTTTACCTTGTTTTTAGTTTTCTTCATAAGCTTTCCTTGCAAAAGCTATTAAGTTTAATTAGGTCACAGTTGTTTATTTTTGTTTTTATTTCCATTACTCTAGGAGGTGGGTCATAGAGGATCTTGCTGTGGATTATGTCAAAGAGTGTTCTGCCTATGTTTTCCTCTAAGAGTTTTATAGTTTCTAGTCTTATATTTAGGTGTTTCTTTAATCCATTTTGAGTTTATTTTTGTGTATGGTGTTAGGAAGTGTTCTAATTTTATTATTTTACATGTAGCTGCCCTCTTTTCGCAGCACCACTTTTTGCATTTAGGTTGGTTCTAATGTGGTGGACAAACCTAGAGCCTATTATACAACGTGAAGTCAGAAAGAAAAAGGCAAATATTGTATTTTAACGCATATATGTGGAGTCTAGAAAGATGGTAGTGATGAACCTATCTACAGGGCAGCAGTGGAGATGCAGACATGGAGAACGCACTTTTGGACACAGTAGGGGGAGAGAAGGTGGGATATTTCCGAGAGTATCATTGACACATATCTATGGCCACATGTCAAGTAGCCAGCCAGTGGACCTGTGGGCTTCCCTGGTGGCTCAGACAGTAAAGAGTCTGCCCGCAATACGGTGGACCTGAGTTTGATCCCTGGGTGCGGAAGAGTCCCCGGAGAAGGGAATGGCAACCCACTCCAGTATTCTTGCCTGGAGAACTCCATGGAAAGGGGAGCCTGGCAGACTACAGTCTGTGGGGTCACAAAGAGTCAGACGTGACTGAGCGACTAATGCACACAGTGAGAATTTGCTATATGACACATAACCCAAAGCCAGTGCTCTGTGACAGCCTAGAGGGAGGGATGGGATGGGGTGGGAGACAGGAGGGAGCTTAGGAGGGAGCTTAGGAGGAAGGGGATGTATGTGTTCCTATGGCGGATTCATGTTTATGTATGGTGGAAACCATCACAATATTGTAAAGTAATTATCCTCCAATTAAAAGTAAAATAAAATTTTAAAAAATTAAATTGAAAAAAGAAACTGGATAGAACTGTGAAAAATATAAACTTGGGTATAAAAATTGTGAAACGGAAGTCACAATTTTATATTCACACATTTTTTTTTCATGAAAATAAAACATAAAAACAAAGGAAATGAATAAGCATTTGAGGATTCTGGACAAGAATTTAAAGCAGTATTTAAAGCAATATTTAAAGCAGGAGAGAAGCAAATGTGGTTTCACAGCAGGCTTCTGTGATTTCTGGATTTCAATGGGCAGTACCATTCCACACTCCAGCATTCCTCTCCACCATTGCTAGATTAGGAACTTACATGAGGCTGCCACGTTCTCGTTTTCCCAAATACTGACATTTAAAAGTTATCACAGATCAGCACTTACTACTTCATTCATTTCACAAAAGAAGGGACTGATAGAAAAAACAGTATGGATGTGAACTCAGGAGATGCATTATAAAGAAGTCCCTACATTGTTCCTATTTTCCTCATTTTGTGCTGGTGACAGCTTCTCTGTAGACTGGAATTAGTTCATGGGCTAGGATTTCAACCTCATCCTCATTGCTCCAGTGCACTCTTCTGTTCCAGCATCATGATAAAGGCATTATACCACCAACGAAAACATTTCACTCCTTTGCAAACACGTATGAGATGCTTGTTACACAATGAGGGATGAATCAGTCTTAGCAAGCCCTTTATTGGTTATAACAAATATTAACCTTTGCATTTTGACTTACAGATCAATATTGACCCTATCTGGTTATTAGGAGTCAAGATTCCCTTTGGATTTGCTACAAATAAAACTGACCAAACCCTTTGTTTAAAATTCCTATTACATCACGTACAACACTGAAATGCAACTTTTGTTGGCATTATGATCTCCCTAACTAGACAATAAATCCCTTGAGGGCAGGATCTAGTTTTCCTCATCTTGTTACCCTTACAACTAAAGGATTAGTTGTGAATCCTTATAAATAGTTTGAATGGTTCTGCTTAGTTTCTGTCTCCTGGAACATCATAATTATACATAGCAAATCCTTGCTACTGTTTTATAGTTTATTGATGGAAGTGGGAATTGGCTCCGTCCTTCAACATTTCACTCATTCATTTTTCAGACATACATGAAATCCTTGCTATGTGCCTTCCACTGTGCTAATTGCCAAAGATAATCAAAATAACCAGAATGTAGTTCTTGCCTTCAAAGATGTCAAGAAGAGTTCCTTTCTGGAGCTCACATTAGCTCTGTAGCACACTGCCAATATCCTGAATGATAGAAACAGTTTGAAATCTTAGTAGAGTGAATATTTACTCTCTTATGTTTTCTTATCCCTTTAAGAAGAAGTACCCACTCTATATAAGAGCCCTCCTTTCTAACAGATGACAGCCACTATCCTCATAACACAGTTTACTTAAACTGGAGCCTGAGCCTTAGCCACTTTAAATGAAAGAGTAAATCTGCTTACTATTACAAGTCTTGTTGTATTTGCTGTTCTCCTGTGCAAACCCTTCCAGCCGGCACTGAAAGCGATGCTGCCAGAATTCTTGAAACCAAGGGTTTCGGAGGTTTGTTTCTGGCCGGAGCTTCAGATAATAATCATCAAACCACTTGACGTCGGGAGACTGGAGCTTGATTGTGATTCCACCAACAGCTTCTCGCTGATAGCCATCTGTCACATCATACCTGTCCGCCCAGCCGTCACTGTGGGGAAACAAAAACCCCTCCGCTCAGAACAGGTCTCGTCTGAGAAAATGATGCCATTTGCTATTGTTTTGAAAACATTCATCAGTAAATGGCACTCAGGCCACACTACGGTCTTACATTATACTACGTGATTATTGAGATAGCAGCTTGGTAGGATAAAAAGTGCAAAATACAATGGAAACTTTGCGTCTAAGAGCTAGAACGTGCTGGTCTCACTTACCTTGAACTGCAGAGAATAACCTTATGCTTTTGGCAGAATTTCACTAGTTGGAGTATAAGCATGAAAGCTCTATATCACCATCCACACTATTTATTGAATATTTAATAGCTAGGTTAAATTAATTTTAAGTATATTTCTTTTCCTTTACTTAATAATAAATCATGATAAGGATCATAAAGTAAAACTGAAAAATATTTCTAAAATATACCTAATGTTAATTTAATCATCATATGATATTCATTTTTCCCCCTGCATTTTACATGTAATGATGTGTGAGTGTGTGTGTGTGATCACTTGTGTCTGACTCTTTGCGACCCCATGGACTGTAGCCCCCCAGGCTCCTATGTCCATGGGATTTTCCAGCCAAGAATACTGGGGAGGGTTGCCGTTTCCTACTTGAGGGGATTTTCCTGAGTGGATAAGCAAGAGAAACTTTCTGATTATGGTCATCCTATTAAATAGTGATTCATCAGAGCCCAAACTGAAGTCCTTACAGTCCATATCCTCTTTCCTATTCCGTGGTACTTCTCTAATAAGGATACGTGTAAAATACACATGTGAAATCATGGTTTACATTATCGGTCTCAGTTTAGTCCCTCAGTCATGTCTGACTCTTTGTGACACTATGGACTGAAGCAAGCCAGACTTCCCTGTCCATCACCAACTCCCGGAACCTACTCAAACTCATGTCCATCACGTTGGTGGTGCCATCCAACCATCTCATCCTCTGTAATCCCCTTCTCCCGCCTTCAGTCTTTCCCAGCATCAGGGTCTTTTCCAGTGAGTCAGCTCTTCACATCAAGTGGCCAAGGTATTGGTGTTTCCTTCAGCATCAGTCCTTCCAATGAATATTCAGGACTGATTTGCTTCAGGATGGACTGGTTGGATCTCCTTGCAGTCCAAGGGACTCTCAAGAGTGTTCTCCAACACCACAGTTCAAAAGCATCGATTCTTCGGCACTCAACTTTCTTCATAGTCCAACTCTCACATCCATACGTGACTACTGGAAAAACCACAGCATTGACTAGACAGACCTTTGTTGGTAAAGTAATGTCTCTGCTTTTTAATATGCTGTCTAGGTTAGTTATAGCTTTTCTTCCAAGGAGTAAGTGTCTCTTTACGCAAGAGTCATTGAAAGAACTTCTTAACAATAGGCCATCAATGATGGTGACAGGAATCATACTCCTGAACATCAATATCATTCTATGTACTGATCACTCAAAGTAACCTAGGAATTTCAAAACAAGAGTTTGAAATTGGAGAGTTTCTATTATAATAGTGTAACAGAATAAGGAAGAGTATTCTAAGCTTATTTGGAAAATACATGAGATAAAACTTTGGAAATAAAAGACATGAAGATGTGTTTCTGTGAGATCTGGACATACCTTGGGACATTCAGAAAAAAAGTGTCTGACTTCTCCCATCCTTCCTGTCATTTGAAATATGCACAGCTTATGATGTGTATCTGCTTGGAGCCAGCGGTACTAACCATCCTTTAAAGAGGCACACGTGCCCTTTCAAGAGAAGTAAATAAAGTCAAGGGAAATTTAGTAATGACAAAAGGGTAACAATAAAGAAGGAAGAGATGACATGGAGAGAGTGGAGGGGAAGAGCGGAATGGAGCTTCCTGAATGCAAGGCAGGAAAGGGTTTGGAGATAAGCTGGGTGAGGGGGAGTAGGTACTGGGAAAAGTTGAGTGAAAGTGTTTACATTAACAATCATTATTTATTTCATCAATATTCAGGTATTTCTATTTATTGGAATGTTCATTCCTTTTTATCTTCCTCCCAATGCCTTTTTGTTTTTTATACTTTTTATTTTGGTAAGCAGAGGGCATACTCCAATATTTTGGGTATAAAATCTATGTATTATGTAAGGTTTTATGTAAGTAATATATAGTAATAAGTTAGAATAAGTAAAAAAATAAAAGCACATGCTTTTTTCAGTGTGTTCTGCTATACTAACTCTGACTTAAAAATTGATAATGAGAGTTGTTCCAAAGGTCATAGATTACTCATTAAGATATCATAGGGGCTTAGGATAACTTAAGATTTTTCCAAAGGCATCAGTGGGTGAATGAGAAGGAAGAAAAATAAACAAACAGAAAAAAATAAGCAATTTCTTCCTCTTAAGTCTTCCTTGATAAGAAAAGATTTTATTAAAAATGATCTGTGTTGAAATTTCAAAAACTTCCGTGGCAGATCAGGGAAAGAAATGTAATGGAATATGTTATGTCCCCATGTTGAATGTGGTTACTTCACACATTGTCTTCCCTCAAGTTTCTCATTTTCAGCTGCAGAGATTTCATTTAAAGCTGACAAGTTGAAATGAAGTGGGCTTGTTTGCTTCATTTTCTCGCTCTGTTTTGGAGGGTTTATTATATCACTGATAGGAGAGTGTGGGTCTCACTGGCACTCAAGGAGATGCATGGGCGTGCTGCAAATGGGACAGGAAGCCCTGTTTGTCAGGCGGCGGCATTCTCCAAGAAGGGGAAATTTAAATTGCTCCTTTTGTTAGTGTTAGCTTGCTCTTATGTAATGCTGTGATTATGAGTATTACATAAGAAATGTTAAGATTATAATGGGTCCAATTTACCCTTCACAATTCATTCACTGAATTTAATGGGGATTGTAAAAAGCCTGTCTTGATAAACTTTTCTGGAGGTAGTGTTTCCATTAAAACAGTCAGGATCAGTTTGTTAATTTACTCCTCTCTCATATCGTTCTTCAGCTTTTTTCTTTTTTTTTCAGGAATTAATTTCTACATTTAATTTAGCAAAAGATGATCTTTTTTTCAGTAGTATATAAGTCAGGTGATTTTGAAAACAGGTTTGTTCTAGGGATTTCCATTCAACAGCAAAATAAAAACTGTAACATAATTTGTGTGTAAACAGAAAATTCCAGTATCTGTGGACAGAAAAGGGTTATTGTGTTTAAGCTTAGCGGGGAATATTTGCCATGTAAATCTCAAGAAATTTCAATCCATATTGGCTAAGTTAGATGGTGCTCTATTGACTTTAGCTTATTAAATATTAACATTTTCATAAAAATGTGCTTTTAAGGTTTGCTTTAAGATGATAGGGTGTCTCTTAGTCAGGAATAATAAATCCGAAAATGAATAGCCAAGAGAAACTTGAGCTTACCTTTCTTTCTACTATCTAATGCTTTCCATTGCGTTGTTAGAGTGGACTCAGGATTCTGGCACTACTGTAATGCTTTTGGGTGATGTGTGTGTGTGTGTGTGTCTGTGACTGTGCTCAGTCATGACTGCCTCTTTGTGACCACGTGGACTATAGCCTACCAGGCTACTCTGTTCATGGGACTGTCAAGAATACTGGAGTGGGTTTTCTCTTCCAGAGGATGTTCCTGATCCAGGGATGGAACCCATGTCTCTTGCATCTCCTGCACTGGCAGGCAAAATTTTTTACCACTGCGCAACTTGGGTGACATAAATTTTACCAAGTTAGATAAAAAAGTAGGGGGAGATAAGGAGAAAAACTGAAAATGTACCACATTTAAAGCAGTTTTATAGATTTAGTATCTATTCGTTCTTCCTTCCTTTCTTTCTGTCTATCTGTCCATCCATCCATCTGTCCAGTTTCTCTCTCTTCTAATTGGTGGGCATTTTAACCATCTCCGTATAATCCATTTCATTACTTTCTTTCCAATTCTTTGATAGATAGGCATTCTTCATTATTTGCAGATTCTGAATTTGCAAATTCATGGGTTTCCTAAAATTTATTTGCAGCCCCCATTTCAATACTCTGACCACTTTTATGGTCACTCTCAGACATGCTCAGGGTGGCAAAAAATTCGAGTCTCCTGATGTGCATGTTCATAGCAGAAGCTGGACCAGGTGAACCTCTGCTTTCTCGCTTCAGTTTTGCTACTATAAAGAACTTTTCTTCATTGTCTATTAAGTGCCAAGTTTTGTATTTTGTGTTTTTAGCATTAAAACATATACATCACCATATATATAACAGAGAGCCAGTGGGAGTTTGATGTATGATGCAGGGCACCCAAAGCCAGTGCTCTGGGACAATGTGGAGAGATGGAGTGGGGCAGGGGCTGAGAGGGGCGTTCAGGAACTAGGGGACACGTGTGTGCTAGAGCTGATTCATGCTGATGTCTGGCAAAACCCACCACAGTACTGTAAGTATCCTCCAATTAAACTGAATTTAAAAAATGGTTTTGCTGTTTAAAATACCCCCAAGTATATAATATATAATACCGATATGTTATCTAGAGTTCCCAATGGCAAGAAATCTGTGAAATGCTTTACATACAAAGTCAGATGCATTCAGGCATGAATACAGGGCTGTTTTTCTATGAATTGAATATGAATTCATCAACTATATATGGATGGCATCACCGACTCGATGGATGTGAGTTTGAGTGAACTCTGGAAGATGGTGATGGACAAGGAGGCCTGGCGTGCTGCAATTCATGGGGTCGCAAAGAGTTGGACACGACTGAGTGACTGAACTGAACTACATTGATATATATATATATATATATGTGTGTATGTATGTATATATAAAGTGTTTTTAGATTGGAATATCCATAAAACAAGGTTATATATTGACTCAGTTCATTTCAGTCACTCAATTGTGTCTGACTCTTTGCAACCCCATGGACTGCAGCATGCTAGGCTTCCCTGTCCATGACAAACTCCCAGAGTTTACTCAGACTTATGTCCATCGAGTTGGTGATGGCAGCCAACCATCTCATCCTCTGTCGTCACCTTCTCCTCCTGCCTTCAGTCTTTCCCAGCATCAGGGTCTTTTCCAATGAGTTGGTTCTTTGCATCAGGTAGCCAAAGTATTATGGAGCTTCAGCTTCAGCATTAGTCCTTCCAATGAATATTAAGGACTGATTTCCTTTAGGATTGACTGGTTGGATCTCCTTGCAGTCCAAGGGACTCTCAAAAGTCTTCTTCAACACCACAGTTCAAAAGCATCAATTCTTCATGCTCAGCTTTCTTTACAGTCCAACTCTCACATCCACACATGACTAATAGCAAAACCGTAGTTTTGACTAGATGGACCTTTGTTGGCAAAGTAATGTCTCTGCTTTTTAATATGCTGTCTAAAATGTTCAGAGCTTTTCTTCCAGGGAACAAGCATCTTTTAATTTCATGGCTGCAGTCACCATCTGCAGTGATTTTGGAGTCCAAGAAAATAAAGCCTGTCATTGTCTCCATTGTTTCCCCATCTATTTGCCACGAAGTGATGGGGCTGGATGCTGTGATCTTCATTTTTTGAGTGTTGAGTTTTAAATCAGCTTTTTCACTTTCCTCTTTCACTTTCACTCTTTAGTCCTCTTTGCTTTCTGCCAAGAAGGTGGTGTCATTTGCATTTCTGAGGTTATTGATATTTCTTCCACAATCTTGATTCCAGCTTGTGGTTCATTTAGTCCAGCATTTTACATGATGTACTCTGCATATAAGTTAAATAAGGAGGGTAACAATGTACAGCCTGATGTACTCCTTTTCCAGTTTGGAACCAGCCCATTGTTTCATGTCTGGTTCTAACTGTTGCTTGCTTCTTGACCTGCATACAGATTTCTCAAGAGGCAGGTGGTCTGGTATTCCCATCTCTGTAAGAATTTTCAACAGCTTGTTGTGATCCACACAGTCAAAGGTTTTAGCATAGCCAATAAAGCAGAAGTAGATGTTTTTCTGGAATTCTCTTGCTTTTTCTATGATCCCAAAAATGTTGGCAATTTAATCTCTGGTTTCTCTGCCTTTTCTAAATCCAGCTTGAACATCTGGAAGTTCTCGGTTCATGTACTGTTGAAGCCCAGCTTAGAGAATTTTGAACGTTACTTTGCTAGTGTGTGAGATGACTGCAATTGTGCAGTACTTTGAACATTCTTTGCATTGCCTTTCTTAGGGATTGGAATGAAAACTGACATTTTCCAGTCATGTGGCCACTTCTGAGTTTTCCAAATTTACTAGCATATTGAGTGCATCACTTTCACAGCATCATCTTTTAGGATCTGAAATAGCTCAACTGGAATTCCATCACCACCCCTAACTTTGTTCATAGCGATGCTTCCTAAGGCCCACTTTGAATTCCAGGATGTCTGGCTCTAGGTTAGTGTTCACATCATTGTGGTTATCTGAGTCATTATGATCTTTTTTTTTTGTAGTTCTTCTATGTATTCTTGTCACCTTAATATCTTCTGCTTCTGCTAGTTCCATACGTTTCTGTCCTTTCTTGTGCCCATCTTTGCATGAAATGTTCCCCTGGCATGTCTAATTTTCTTAAAGAGATCTCTAGTCTTTCCCATTCCATTGTTTTCCTCTATTTCTTTGCATTAATCACTTAGGAAGGCATTCCTATCTGTCCTTGCTATTCTTTGGAACTCAGCATTCAGATGGTATATTTTTCCTTTTCTCTTCCATAAGCTTCTTATTCTTCCGAGNGCCAGTGGGAGTTTGATGTATGATGCAGGGCACCCAAAGCCAGTGCTCTGGGACAATGTGGAGAGATGGAGTGGGGCAGGGGCTGAGAGGGGCGTTCAGGAACTAGGGGACACGTGTGTGCTAGAGCTGATTCATGCTGATGTCTGGCAAAACCCACCACAGTACTGTAAGTATCCTCCAATTAAACTGAATTTAAAAAATGGTTTTGCTGTTTAAAATACCCCCAAGTATATAATATATAATACCGATATGTTATCTAGAGTTCCCAATGGCAAGGAATCTGTGAAATGCTTTACATACAAAGTCAGATGCATTCAGGCATGAATACAGGGCTGTTTTTCTATGAATTGAATATGAATTCATCAACTATATATGGATGGCATCACCGACTCGATGGATGTGAGTTTGAGTGAACTCTGGAAGATGGTGATGGACAAGGAGGCCTGGCGTGCTGCAATTCATGGGGTCGCAAAGAGTTGGACACGACTGAGTGACTGAACTGAACTACATTGATATATATATATATATATATGTGTGTATGTATGTATATATAAAGTGTTTTTAGATTGGAATATCCATAAAACAAGGTTATATATTGACTCAGTTCATTTCAGTCACTCAATTGTGTCTGACTCTTTGCAACCCCATGGACTGCAGCATGCTAGGCTTCCCTGTCCATGACAAACTCCCAGAGTTTACTCAGACTTATGTCCATCGAGTTGGTGATGGCAGCCAACCATCTCATCCTCTGTCGTCACCTTCTCCTCCTGCCTTCAGTCTTTCCCAGCATCAGGGTCTTTTCCAATGAGTTGGTTCTTTGCATCAGGTAGCCAAAGTATTATGGAGCTTCAGCTTCAGCATTAGTCCTTCCAATGAATATTAAGGACTGATTTCCTTTAGGATTGACTGGTTGGATCTCCTTGCAGTCCAAGGGACTCTCAAAAGTCTTCTTCAACACCACAGTTCAAAAGCATCAATTCTTCATGCTCAGCTTTCTTTACAGTCCAACTCTCACATCCACACATGACTAATAGCAAAACCGTAGTTTTGACTAGATGGACCTTTGTTGGCAAAGTAATGTCTCTGCTTTTTAATATGCTGTCTAAAATGTTCAGAGCTTTTCTTCCAGGGAACAAGCATCTTTTAATTTCATGGCTGCAGTCACCATCTGCAGTGATTTTGGAGTCCAAGAAAATAAAGCCTGTCATTGTCTCCATTGTTTCCCCATCTATTTGCCACGAAGTGATGGGGCTGGATGCTGTGATCTTCATTTTTTGAGTGTTGAGTTTTAAATCAGCTTTTTCACTTTCCTCTTTCACTTTCACTCTTTAGTCCTCTTTGCTTTCTGCCAAGAAGGTGGTGTCATTTGCATTTCTGAGGTTATTGATATTTCTTCCACAATCTTGATTCCAGCTTGTGGTTCATTTAGTCCAGCATTTTACATGATGTACTCTGCATATAAGTTAAATAAGGAGGGTAACAATGTACAGCCTGATGTACTCCTTTTCCAGTTTGGAACCAGCCCATTGTTTCATGTCTGGTTCTAACTGTTGCTTGCTTCTTGACCTGCATACAGATTTCTCAAGAGGCAGGTGGTCTGGTATTCCCATCTCTGTAAGAATTTTCAACAGCTTGTTGTGATCCACACAGTCAAAGGTTTTAGCATAGCCAATAAAGCAGAAGTAGATGTTTTTCTGGAATTCTCTTGCTTTTTCTATGATCCCAAAAATGTTGGCAATTTAATCTCTGGTTTCTCTGCCTTTTCTAAATCCAGCTTGAACATCTGGAAGTTCTCGGTTCATGTACTGTTGAAGCCCAGCTTAGAGAATTTTGAACGTTACTTTGCTAGTGTGTGAGATGACTGCAATTGTGCAGTACTTTGAACATTCTTTGCATTGCCTTTCTTAGGGATTGGAATGAAAACTGACATTTTCCAGTCATGTGGCCACTTCTGAGTTTTCCAAATTTACTAGCATATTGAGTGCATCACTTTCACAGCATCATCTTTTAGGATCTGAAATAGCTCAACTGGAATTCCATCACCACCCCTAACTTTGTTCATAGTGATGCTTCCTAAGGCCCACTTTGAATTCCAGGATGTCTGGCTCTAGGTTAGTGTTCACATCATTGTGGTTATCTGAGTCATTATGATCTTTTTTTTTTGTAGTTCTTCTATGTATTCTTGTCACCTTAATATCTTCTGCTTCTGCTAGTTCCATACGTTTCTGTCCTTTCTTGTGCCCATCTTTGCATGAAATGTTCCCCTGGCATGTCTAATTTTCTTAAAGAGATCTCTAGTCTTTCCCATTCCATTGTTTTCCTCTATTTCTTTGCATTAATCACTTAGGAAGGCATTCCTATCTGTCCTTGCTATTCTTTGGAACTCAGCATTCAGATGGTATATTTTTCCTTTTCTCTTCCATAAGCTTCTTATTCTTCCGAGGGCAGACAAAATGAAAAGCACAATCACAGAAAACTAGTCAAATTGATCACCTAGATCACAGCCTTGTCTAACTCAATGAAACTGTGAGCCATGTCATATAGGGCCATCCAAGATGGACCGGTTATGGTGGAGAGTTCTGACAAAACGTGGTCCACTGGTGACGGGAATGGCAAACCACTTCATTATTCTTGCCTTGAGAACCCCATGAACAGTATGAAAAGGTGAAAAGATAGGACACTGAAAGATGAACTCCCCAGGTTGGTAGGGGCCCAATATGCTACTGGAGAAGAGTGGAGAGTAACTCCAGAAGGAATGAAGAGATGAANTGAGAACCCCATGAACAGTATGAAAAGGTGAAAAGATAGGACACTGAAAGATGAACTCCCCAGGTTGGTAGGGGCCCAATATGCTACTGGAGAAGAGTGGAGAGTAACTCCAGAAGGAATGAAGAGATGAAGCCAAAGCAAAAGCAACACCCAGTTGCGGATGTAACTGGTGGTGGAAGTAAAGTCCGATGCTGTAAAGAATAATATTGCGTAGGAAACTGGAATGTTAGGTCCATGAAGCAAGGTAAATTGGAAGTGGTCAAACAGGAGATGGAAAGAGTGAACATTGACATTTTAGGAATCAGTGAACCAAAATGGACTGGAATGGGTGAATTTAATTTAGATGATCATTATATCTACTACTGTGTGCAAGAATCCCTTAGAAGAAATGGAGTAACCATCATAGTCAACAAAAGAGTCCAAAATGGAGTACTTGGGTGTAGTCTCAAAAACAACAGAATGATCCCTGGCAAACCATTCAATATCACAGTAATCCAAGTTTATGCCCCAGCCAGTAAAGCTGAAGGAGCTGAACAGTTCTATACAGGCCTACAAGACCTTCTAGAACTAATACCCCAAAAAGATGTCCTTTTCATCATAGGGGACTGGAACACAAAAGTAGGAAGTCAAGAAACACCTGGAGTAGCAGGAAAATTTGGCCTTGGAGTACAAAATGAAGCAGGGCATAAGGTTAACAGAGTTTTGCTAAGAGAATGCAATGGTCATAGCAAACACTCTCTTCCAACAACACAAGAGAAGACTCTAAACATGGACATCATCAGATGGCCAACACTGAAATCAGATTGATTATATTCTTTGCAGCCACAGATGGAGAAGCTTTATACAGTCAGCAAAAACAAGACTGGGAGCTGACTATGGCTCAGATCATGAACTCCTTATTGCCAAATTAGAAAAAGGAGGGAAGTGAATACAAGCAGGGGGTCTGCAATGATCCAATTCCCTTTTACATGCTCTCCAGCACTTTGCTTCTCCTGGATTTCTGTTCTCTGCATATAAAATTAATGAGTGTAAGAAAAAAATGCAGGTTAAAAATCTTTTTTGCTGTGGTCCATTACCATTTTAATCCAGCTTCTACTATTGTATTTAGCATTTTGTATGCTGAGAAATAGCTGTTTGCACTCAAAAAATGATAAAACTAATGAAAATCATAGGACTCTAAAGATCTGATGCTCTATACAATTATATCCTTATAAACATTTTAACTTTAGAATTGGTATTCTAATTATTTTTGTATTAACTAATAGATATTTAAAGCAGACCAATGATCATGGCTGTAATATAATTACTGCAGGGTTTACAATCAGTAGATTTAATTGCAAAATATAATTCTGGAATGTGGAATCCCTTAAGGATCCATGGTAATGAAATATCATTGGAAAATTATGAAAGGTTTACTAATTACTGAATGTTAAACAGAGTTGCTCAATAATTTAAAAATGTGTCTCTTTTATCAAAATATAAATCTGTACAATGCAGACAATATGTTCTTTCTTTTCTTTCCTCATTTCGTATTAATATATATTTTTTAAAAAACTACTGGACCACAAGGGAAGTCCCCTGGTTTCTCTTTGTTTAATCAGTTAGTTACTTTATTTCTATTTTTGCCTGTCTGGATATTTGTTGCTGCATAGCCTTCTCTAGATGCACCGAACAGAGGCTACCTTCTAGTTGTGGCATGCGGGCTCTAGAGTGTCTGCTCAGTAGCTATGGCCGATGGGCTTAGCTACCCCACAGCATGTAGAATATTCCCAGACCAGGGATCAGACCCACTGCCCTGCATTGGCAGGTGGATTCTTAACTACTGGACCACCAGAGAAGATCCTCAATATATATTTTAAGTTATTGCTATGGGAAACAAAAAATTGTGTAACACAGAAAGTTAAGTGATCCTCCAGTAACAATCCCCATGTTCTTTTTATTCCAAATAATTAATCTAATAAGCTTTTGAATGCATATTATGCATAGTCTATACATTCAAATTGCACAGATACTGTGGTAACTTCCAATACATACCCTCAAGGAGGCGGTAGTCCATTAGACACTGCCTGCTTGAATGGGCGATGCTGACTTCTAGCCCACTGGAAGCTTCCTCATTTATCCTTCAGACTGAGCATCCTCTTCTCTTTTTACTCAATCTTCCCATTAACAGTACAATTCATAAGGTTCCCAGTCACTGAATCGTTACTTACTGAAAATTGCATTCCAGTCCTGCCTTCCTGAGATTTAGTCTCCCATCACCTCAATTGGTATTCTGGGTGTTCCCAAACTCTTAGTTCTTACATCTGTTGTCTCTTGATTTATTTACATGAAAGGCTAATCGCATACTATGGGTAAGGATTGCATTAGCTGAACTCTCAAATGGCAACATGATTATTTAGTACAACTCTGCAGAGTTCTTGGGGAGACATCTGCCATGGGCAAACAACATAAATAAATTATCTCAAAGTGTCAGAAGGAGCAATACCAGACCAAAAATGTAGGCATCAGAATGACTGTTCCTAGAAGTTGTGCTGTGCTTAGTCGCTCAGTCGTGTCTGACTCTTTACGACCCCATGGACGTTAGCCTGCCAGACTCCTCTGTCCTTGGGGATTCTCCAGGCAAGAATACTGGAGTGGATTGCCATGCCCTCCTCCCGGGGATCCCTCCAACCCAGGGATCGAACCCTGGTCTTCTGCATTGCAGGTGGATTCTTTAACATCTAAGCCCAAGAATACCTGTGTGGATAGCCTATCCCTTCTCCAGGGGATCTTCCCGACCCAGGAGTCGAACTGGGGTCTCCTACATTGCAGGTGGATTCTTTATCAGCTGAGCTATCAGGGAAGCCCATTCTGAGAAGTTAGTGGTCATTAAATTTGTGTCAGGTGTGCGTGTGTGTATTAGGGAGCTGGGGGTAGGGTTGTGGGTATGCCAGGCACATACAGTTATTCTTGATCACTGAACTCTTTAGTCCCACTCAGCATGACGATTGGAGAAGGCAATGGCAGCCCACTCCAATACTCGTGCCTGGAAAATCCCATGGGCGGAGGAGCCTGGTGGGCTGCCGTCCATGGGGTCTCTAAGACTTGGCCACGACTGAGCAACTTCAGTTTCACTTTTCACTTTCATGCACTGGAGATGGAAATGGCAGCCCACTCCAATACTCTTGCCTGGAAAATCCCATGGACGGAGGAGCCTGGTAGGCTGCCGTCCATAGGGTCGCTAAGAGTCAGACACGACTGAGCGACTTCACTTTCACTTTTCACTTTCATGCACTGGAGATGGAAATGGAAACCCACTCCAGTGTTCCTGCCTGGAGAATCCCAGGGACGAGGAGCCTGGTGGGCTGCCGTCTATGGGGTCGCACAGAGTCGGACACGACTGAAGTGACTTAGCAGCAGCAGCAGCAGCAGCATGATAATATTGGTACTGATGAGGCTGTCACACACATACTGTATATTGGAGACACTGTACTTGATTCTTATTCCTCCAATACATCAGACTTTCACACCTCCAAGCCTTTGAGTATGCTGGTCCCTCTGCATGGAGAGTCAACCCTTCAACCCCTCACATTTTTCCTGATTTGATTAAGTCCAATTCATCTATCAAGCAGGCAGACTGAACTTGAATGCAGATTGTTAAAATCTTTCTCAAGCTCCTGTTGGTTTAATAGTTCCTTCCTCTCTGCTTACAGAATCCTGTGGCATTTATTTCTTATTCACTGAACAAGTATTGGGTAACTGATAACTTAGATATGTGGGAATGGAGATGTCAACCAGAAGACAAGGTTTCTGCTCTCATAGAGGTAACATGTTGATGCTTGCGTTTTGCTTTTGTCATCATATTAAAATTTGGTACCTTTATTTATATTTTCTCTAAATTGACTATAAATTTCATGTTTTGGACATCTTATCCTTATGTTTATTATAATGCCTTGAACATACTAAATACTTAACATGTTTAATATAACATTAGAAAATTAGACTTTAAAAAGCAGATTTCATACAGAGTGAAGTAAGTCAGAAAGAAAAACACCAATATAGTATACGAACGCATATATATGAAATTTAGAAAGATGGTAACAATAACCCTGTATGAGAGACAGCAAAAGAGACACAGATGTATAGAACAGTCTTTTGGACTCTGTGAGAGAGGGAGAGGGTGGGACGATTTGGGGGAAAGGCACTGAAACATGTATAATATCATATAAGAAACAAATTGCCAGTCCAGGTTTGATACAGGATGCTTGGGGCTGGTGCACTGGGATGACCCAGAAAGGGGTTCAGGATGGGGAACACGTGTACATCCATGGCGGATTCATGTTGATGTATGGCAAAACCAATACAATATTGTAAAGTAATTAGCCTCCAATTAAATACATTTAAATTAAAAAAATAAAAAGCAAATTTCAGTGTATAGAGCATTCTTTGCAGATAACTGCCTGAATTCATTTGTAACTGAGAAAACAACACTGTTGGATGTGCCTTATAAAATGACTCTGAAGGGATGAATTCATGCCCCCTCTAAACTGGTCCTCTCCTCTACCTGATGCTATTAAGGTTAATGAGTACATTCATTAGGCTGTATCTCAACATTTTTTTTTTTTTCAAAATCTGTTCACAGCCCACATAATTATTATGGAAACTGCTGTTCTACTCACGTGTAAACAGCATATTGCCAAATCTCTTAACAATAGCATTTTAACAGATATTTGGGGACTTTTTTTTTTTTTTTCTAATACTAGGTGTTTACTGAGTGGTTGTCTGTTTTTACATAATATTCTTTGCTTTCCTCCCCTGGGGGAGTAAGAGATTAGGATTCCTAAAAAATAATGAAAAGAAAGAAAGATGCGGAGCTTTTAAATGAAAGTTCTTATGAATGTACACAAGTTAACACTAATGAACTAATTCCAAAATGAACTGCAATGTAGACTTCTTGAGAAAATGGTTAGGTTATTGACTGAAAATCACCTTATCTCCAGGGCTTGTAAATCTTAGTTTTGTCCCATTTCCAAGGATAAGTAGATGGGAATGGAGGAGCTGTATCGGAACATTCAAAAGAACGAAGAAATGTCAGGACTTGTGGACGTGTGTAAGTCAAGTGATTTCCACTATATTCATGTTAGTCCCTCAGATGTGTCCCACTCTTTGCAACCCCGTGGACTGTAGCCCACCAGGCTTCTCTGTCCATGGGATTTTCCAGGCAAGAATACTGGAATGGGTAGCCATTGCTTTCTCCAGAGGATCTTCCTGACCCAGGGATCAAACCTGGGTCTCCTGCACTGCCGGCAGAGTTTTTACGACCTGATCCACCAGGGAAGCCCAAATTTCATTATACTACTTTCCTAATTCTCTGAAGGCCTTAGAGGTAATAATTAGCTCTAGTTTTTACCACTGAGGACATTGAAAGTGAAAGTGAAATCATTCAGTTTTGTCCGACTCTTTGCAACCCCATGGAATGTTGCCCACCAGGCCTCTGTCAATGGGATTTTCCAGGCAAGCGTACTGAATTGGGGTGCCATTTCCTTCTCCAGGGGGTCTTCCGAACCCAAGGATCAAACCTAGGTCTCCTGCATTGCAGGCAGATGCTCTACACTCTGAGTCATATTGAGGCTCTGAGGAATTAAATAACCCACTCAAAATCCTACAAATCTTTCTTACTTCAACACTGTAGCATTTTCCATACTGCCTAGAGCCTCCAAAGTGATGACATACAGTGACAGTAGCTCTGAGAAATGTTAAGGGGATCATATTTAAGAGGCACATGACAGAGGACAGGAAGTAGAGTGCAGAGCCAGGGATACATGAGTAAGATTCTCACGCTGGTGCAGTCACACCTTCTACTGCTTCANGGAGTTAGTCCTTTTACTTGAATTCACCAATTCGTAAATGTTTTCTCACGTTGTCTGTTTCTGCTCTGTTTTATGGGGTTGGCGGAATCCCATAGCTTGATCTCCATGCTCCTCCGGTAAAATAATAATTTCTTCTTAATATAAATAGTTTCAATTTCCAATACCTCTTTCTTCTTTAAAAGTTCTATTTTTGTTTCATGACTGCGATTCCTTTTGTTATCTAAGAACTATAGTTATGACTGGGTTTATTTAGATTTTATTTTGTTCTCTCTCGTGTCTCTGTTTTCTCTCACATTCTACCCCCCCCCCACCCCACCCCCATTTCCTTGTTTAATGTTTTCGTGTCTGATTAACTTTGGTTGTTCAGCAGTACCTATGAAAGATACATTAAAAAGCGGGTGGAAAACTCTGTGTGCTGTCTCTTATACACATCTAGATGTGTATAAGAGACAGGGAGAAGGAAATGGCAACCTACTCCAGTATTCTTGCCTGGAGAATCCCATGGACAGAGGAACCTGATGGGCTACAGTCCATGGGATCACAAAGAGTCAGACACAACTAAAGTGACTTAGCATGCAGACAAGATCCCAAGAAAAAGTAGCCTTGAAAAAGGGAGGTAAGTCTTAGTAGGTCTCACATAATCAGGAAAGTCCCTGAAAAGTGAATGTCTTTTCCTGACAAAAGAGATTGAAACATGAGTAGGATTTGGCGGGAGAAAGAGTTGAGAGGGACTTCCCTGGTAGCTCAGCTGGTAAAGAATCTGCCTGCAATGCAGGAGACCCCAGTTGGATTCCTGGGTTGGGAAGATGCCCTGGAGAGGGGATAGGCTACTCACTTCACTATACTTGCTTGGAGAATTCTCATGAACAGAGGAGACGGATGGGCTACAGTCCATGGGGTTGCAAAGAGTCAGACAAGACTGAATGACTAAGCACAGCACCAAGCTGCAGGAGACACTCCAGTACTGGCTCTGAAGATGGAGGGAGCTGCCCAGGAAGGAGTGCAGGTGGCCCTGAGGAGTTCCGTGTGCCCCTGGGTCATGCCAGCAAAGAGTAAGCTCAAGCTGCATCTCAAAGGAACTGAATCCCACCAAAATTTGAATAAGCTTGGTAGCAGATTCTTCCACAAAGCCTCCAGAAAGGAATGCACCTTGGTTTCAGCCTGTTTTCCCCTGACTGGAGAACCCAATTATGTTCTACATAGACTCCTGATCTCCAGAAAGTTCAATAGAATATTGAAAAATTGCTTTACGTAGCTGAATACGTGGTAATTTGTCACACAGCAATAGAGAGTTATTACTCACTCTCCACCTCTTTCTATGTTTCCTCACTTGGAAGGCTTTGTTGTTGTTCAGTCACTAAGTCCTGCCCAACTCTTTGTGACCCCATGGACTGCAGCATGCCTGGCTCCTCTGTCCTTCATCATCTCCTGAAGCTTGCTCAAATTCATGTCCATTGAGTGGGTGATGCCATCCAACCATCTCATCTTCTGCCACCCTTCTCCTCCTACCTTCAGTCTTTCCCAGCATCAGGGTCTTTTCCAATGAGTTGGTTCTTTGAACCAGGTGGCCACAGTATTGGAGCTTCAAATGAGTCCTTCCAAAAAACATTCAGGGTTGATTTCCTTTAGGATTGACTGGGTTGATCTCCTTGGAAGGCTAAAGCATGTTAATATCAGAAGTGATATAATCTGACCTAATTCTGGGTTTGATCAGAGCAGACCAACTTCCAGAGACTTAGGGATCACAGAAAGTGATGGAAGGTATTACATACAGAATCCTTGGAACATCCATCCTGCCTCCATTTAGGATTTAAATTGAGGTAGGTGTTTCCCCCTCTGGTTAAAAATTTTATCCCTCCATGGATTCTTCCTTACCATACACATCCTTCACAGAGAAGCTGAGAAAAATCATTGTAAATAGATTGAGAATTACACAATCTATTGTTTCTCTTGTCATATTACAGCCATTTGGAGAATTGCAGAAATTGCCACAATTGTGTAAAATGTGCAATATAGTGAGCGGAATGATTCAGTTAAATAGAGAAAGCATGTTATGAATAAGCTATTGTATCCATCACTTTACATAACCTTTTTTTTCCTGAAAGCTTCCTTACTTAGGGTAGCTTCCAGTTTTCAGTCTTCAAACACCTCCCCACTGAATTGAGCTAATTTCTTCTGTTACTCTGTTAACTGAGCACGATGTTCAGCTGGATAGTCAATTATTGGGCATCTATTCAATTCCAAGCAGTAAGGCAGAATTCATGATGATGTTGGTGATTATAATTCCCAGTGTCCAATTTGTTTTCTTCCCCTTACCCCTTATAACAGGTCACAAAGGAGTTCATAATTTCAGATCTAAGATATTTTTCTCTTACTTTCTTCAACTTCCTCCAGTATTTGATACTGTTTTTTCATTTAGCTGAATCTTGTAACCAACACTGTACATGCCAATTTTCCTGCAGAGTACTGCATAGGAGGGATAAAGAAAAGAAAAACTGGCATTCCCTACCCACTCTTGAACACTAGATTTGGGCAAACAAATACTTAGAGTGATAACAAGTGTGACCTTGTGAGGTAAATATTTTTACATCTTCACATTTCACTTGAGGCAACTTCAGCTTGAAGAGTAGGAGGTAACCCTGAGTTAAAGAGGATTCAGTAAATTCAGCCTACCTAAATCTAGAAAACAAAACTGAACCAGTACAACCCATCATTGTGGTCTTTGATCCAAATCTGCATCCAAACTTTTCTGATTTTGTCCATGAAAATGTAGAGGGGGGAAATAATTTAATTTGTTACACACGCTCACGCGCACCTTGGAATTCATTTCTTTTTTCCTTTCTGAGACTTTAAATAAAGAATTAACTAAATCACTACATTCATCTTCTGATAACTTGCCCATCTTTGTAGTGTTAAAATACACTGGCAGAGTTATTAAGAAAGGGCTATTAGCAGGTGCTCAGGAGACTGATATCTGTACATAAACAGAATGAACTCTCTTCCCATTTTACTTGGAGCCAACATGTTCTTCACTGACCAATTATCCCCATGACAAAAGCACTGAAACCAAGTCCACTGTTAACTTCTCACACCCGTCAGATCTGGTTTACAAATGAACACAAGTTGTAGAAGACCAGTAAATGATCAAAGATTGTTCAGGGTGTGACGTTAAGGTTTAGAAGTAGTCTTTATGTAAGAATCCAGGTAAAAGTCACAGCCTGAAAGTCTGGAAAATTTAGACGCCACACGCCCAATAATTAATCCAAATAGACTGAAATGGTAAATCACATATTAGAAACTGGACTACTTCCATTTCTAGCTATAATAGATTAGACAAACTTTCCTCTGAAGACAACTACAAAGGCTGGGTAAACTTAAATGTATGTAAACTATCAGAAAGCTATTTAGACAGCTAGAACTCAAGTGACCAAAAACTTGGGGAAGAAAAAAGAAAATGCTGTACTGAGGTAAGACATTCCCTTGAGGTATGTGACACATTTACTGAAAGACAAGGATGGCAGGTGAAGAAGCTGGATCAAAAGCAGTAGGTGAGGCTCAAGAAATTGCTCTCTCATAACTGAAACTTGGTACCCATGAAGTAGTAACTGCCCATTTTTTCCTTTCCACCGCACCTGGCAAGTACCATCTGACTTTCTACTTCTGTGAACTTGACTGTTTAAGTTACTTCATATAAATGAAATTGGGCTTCCCAGTTGGCACTAGTGGTAAAGAACCCACCTGCCAATGCACGAGACATTAGAGATGCAGGTTCAATCCCTCCATTGGGAAGATCCCCTGGAGGAGGGCATGGCAACCCACTCCAGTATTCTTGCCTGCAGAATCCCATGGACAGTGGACCTTGGCGGGCTACAGTCCAGAGTGTCCCAAAGATCTGGACCTGACTGAAGCAACTTGGCATGTACATAAATGAAATNTCCATTGGGAAGATCCCCTGGAGGAGGGCATGGCAACCCACTCCAGTATTCTTGCCTGCAGAATCCCATGGACAGTGGACCTTGGCGGGCTACAGTCCAGAGTGTCCCAAAGATCTGGACCTGACTGAAGCAACTTGGCATGTACATAAATGAAATCATGTGACACTTATCTCTGTGATTGGTTTATTTCACTTAGGATAATGTTTTCAAAGTTCATCCATGTTGTCACATGTGGCAATAAGGTGCAACTATCATTGAACAGAATTTGGCATTTCCTAAAACAATTAAAATATATTCACATATGATTCAGCAATCCCATTTGTGGGTATTTATCCAAAATAATTAAAATCAGGATCTCAGTGAGAT
This sequence comes from Oreotragus oreotragus, assembly GCA_006410675.1. NCBI lineage: Eukaryota > Metazoa > Chordata > Mammalia > Artiodactyla > Bovidae > Oreotragus > Oreotragus oreotragus. The sequence continues at coordinate 466,257 of SJYX01015755.1, read as the reverse complement.
ATATGCACCAGTGTGTTTTAAGCCACAATATGAAAATAACATCCATTAATGTCTATTAGTAGATGAATGGATAAAGAAAATGGAGAAAGGAAATTTGAAGTTTAAAATTTTAAAATCAACCAGTTTAATTTACCATGTTAACAAAATAATGGAGGAAAATGTCTGACAAATTCAACATCATTTTGATAAAAAGTCCTCAGTAAACTAGCTAAAAAAGACAACTCCCTAAATCTGTGCATGAGTTTTTACAGTAAACATCATACACAAAAATTATTTAAAGATTTCTTCCTGATATGTAGAACAAGTAAAGGATATCTTCTCCTACTTTTCTTCAATATTTTATTGAATCTTCTAGGCAATTAAGTAAGGAAATAAAAGGAATAAATTGTTATTATTCAAGTTGATTGTTTACATAGAAAATCTGAAATTGTATGGATAAGCTATTACAGTTCAGTTCAATCGCTCAGTCAGGTCTGACTCTTTGTGACCACATGAACTGCAGCACACCAGGCCTCCCAGTCCATCACCAACTCCCGGAGTTCACTCAGCATATTGGGCACCTACTGGGCACCTATCATTTTGCCTTTTTATACTATTCATGGGGTTCTCAAGGCAAGAATACTGAAGTGGTTTGCCATTCCCTTCTCCAGTGGACCACATTGTGTCAGATCTCTCCACAATGACCCGCCTATCTTGGGTGGCCCCACAGGGCATGGCTTAGTTTCATTGAGTTAGACAAGGCTGTGGTCCTAGTGTGATTAGATTGACTAGTTTTCTGTGATTATGGTTTCAGTATTACAATAAGTAGTAAATGAATTTAGAAAGTTTGGTGAACATTAGTATAGCCTACGTAAATCAGCTAATTTCTATACATCTGGAACATACAATTAGAAAACTATTTAAAAAATACTACTAAAAAGCCACCACATAGTTAGAAAAAAAATCTAAGGAAGATAAATAACATTTCTCCATGTATGTAAGAGAAATTATGGAAGACTTAATTTAATAAAGGAAATGCTACATTCATAAATTAGAGGAGTCAATAAAGTAAAGTTCATTTTCCTGAAATTGATCTATAGATTCAACATTATCCTAATCAAAATTCCAGCAGATTTTTTTTTTGGGGGGGAGGGAGCATTGGAGGAGACATGTGGAGGATATTTATAAACAAATTCTAAAATTTTTGTGGAATTTTGAAGGACCAAGTATAGTCAAGATAATACTGATAAAGAACAAAGTTGGGGAAATAAACTATTAGGTAGTATAAAGATACACACTTTGTATATTTTCAATTATATACAATTTGTAGGGATAAATAGACTAATGGAACAGAATTCACAGGTATTTAGAGAATTGATTTTTGACAAAGGCAACACTGCAAAGAAGTAGGAAAAACATTCTATTAAATAAATGGTTCTGGGTAAATTTATATTTGGGCTTCCCTGGTGGCTCAGTTCAGTTCAGTCACTCAGTCGTGCCCGACTCTTTGCAGCCCCATGAATTGCAGCATGCCAGGCCTACCTGTCCATCACCAACTCCTGGAGTTTACCCAAACTCATGTCCATCAAGTCGGTGATGCCATCCATCCATCTCATCCTCTGTTGTCCCCTTCTCCTCCTGTCTCCAATCGCTCCCAGCATCAGGGTCTTTTCCAATGAAAAGCCCTTTGCATCAGGTTGCCAAGTATTGGAGTTTCAGCTTCAGCATCAGTCCTTCCAATGAACACCCAGGACTGATCTCCTTTAGGATGGATGGGTTGGATCTCCTTGCAGTCCAAGGGACTCTCAAGAGTCTTCTCCAACACCACAGTTCAAAAGCATCAATTCTGCGGCACTCAGCTTTCTTCACAGTCCGACTCACATCCATACATGACCATGGGAAAAACCATAGTCTTGACTAGACAGACCTTTGTTGGCAAAGTAATGTCTCTGCTTTTGAATATGCTATCTAGGTTGGTCATAACTTTCCTTCCAAGGAGTAAGCGTCTTAATTTCATGGCTGCAAGCACCAACTGCAGTGATTTTGGAGCCCCCAAAAATAAAGTCTGACACTGTTTCAACTGTTTCTGCATCTATTTTCCATGAAGTGATTTGACCAGATGCCATGATCTTAGTTTTCTAAATGTTGAGCTTTAAGCTAACTTTTTCACTCTCCTCTTTCACTTCCATCCAGAGGCTTTTTAGTTCTTTTCACTTTCTGCCATAAGGGAGGTGTCATCTGCATATCTGAGGTTATTGATATTTCTCCCAGCAATCTGTGGAAAATTCTGAAAGAGATGGGAATACCAAACTATCTGACTTGCCTCTTGAGAAACCTATATGCAGGTCAGGAAGCAACAGTTACAACTGGACATGGAACAACAGACTGGTTCCAAATAGGAAAAGGAGTACATCAAGGCTGTATATCATCACTCTGCTTATTTAACTTATATGCAGAGTACATCATGAGAAATGCTGGGCTGGAAGCACAAGCTGGAATCAAGATTGCTGGGAGAAATATCAATAACCCTGGTGGCTCAGGAGGTAACAAATCTGCCTGCAACGTGGGAGACCAGGATTCAATACCTGGGTTTTGAAGATCCCCTGGAGAAGGAAATGGCAACCCACTCCAGTATTCTTGCCTGGAGAATTCCATGGACAGAGGAGCCTGGCAGTCTACAGTCCATGGGGTCACAAAGAGTTGGACATGACTGAGAGACTAATACTTTCACTTTCAAATTTATATTTGGGAGAAATACGTTGATAAGAAAGGTTTCTCTAGCACATCACATAAAAATTAATCATAAAGTCAAGATTGTTGAATGTATTTACAATCAGATTGATAACTTATTTTCATCAAGTAAGTTACAGGGTTAACAGTTAAAATATTTGTTCCTTTTGATGAGTATGTTCTAGGTTTCCCACTTTTATGGATTTCTGGTTTCATTCCATTGCTGCATGTCTATTGTCTTAAGACTTTTCATGGCCTAACATATGACCTATCCTAGAGAATATTCTATGTACACGAGGAAAATGTATAATATGGTGGTGTTAGAAGGCAATGGCACCTCACTTGCCTGGAAAACCCCATGGACAGAGGAGCCTGGTGGGCTGCAGTCCATGGGGTCGCTAAGAGTCAGATACGACTGAGCGACTTCACTTTCACTTTTCACTTTCATGCATTGGAGAAGGAAATGGCAACCCACTCCAGTGTTCTTGCCTGGAGAATCCCAGGGATGGGGCAGCCTGATGGGCTGCCGTCTGTGGGGTCGCACAGAGTTGGACATAGCTGAAGCAACTTAGCAGCAACAGCAGCAGAAGGAATGTTGTATATGTGGCTGTTAGGACCCTTTGATCTATAATGTTGTTCAGATCTTTTCCTTATTGATTTTTCTATCTAGCTGATCTATCCATTGTTAAGAGTCAGGTATTAATGTCCCCAACTACTAATGTTTTGATGTTTACTTTTCCTTTGAGTTCTGTTAGTATTTGCTTTATGTATTTAGGTGCGTAATACATGACAAGTTCATAAATATTTAAAATTGTTATTTCTCCTGAGATTGAGCCTTTAATTATTTTATGTGGAAATTCTTTGTCCTTTTTGATCATTTTTAACTTAAAATCTATTTTGTCTGATATAAGTACAGCTACCTCTGCTCTCTTTTGGTTACCGTTGCTTAAAATAGCTTTTCTATTCCTTCACCCTCAGTTTATACATGCCTTTAAAGCAAAAGTGAGTCCTTTATAGGCAGCATACATCCTTGGATTTTGTATTTTCTATTCATTCAACCATTCTATGTCTTTTTATTGGAGGATAAGTCTCTTCAGTCATATCCAACTCTTAGTGACCCTATGGGCTGTAGCCCGCCAGGCTCCTGTGTGCCCATGAGATTCTCTCGGCAAGAATACTGGAGTGAGTTGCCATGCCCTCCTCCAGGGAATCTTCCCAACCCAGAGATAAAACCACCATCTCTTACGTCTCCTGCATTGGCAGGCAGGTTCTTAAGACTAGCACCTCCTAGGAGGTCCTTTTTATTGGATAATTTAAGCCATTTTTAAAAAAAATAATAATTGATCCGTAAGGATTTAATACTGTAATTTTGTTGTTTTCTGATTGTTTTGTATACTTTGTTCCTTGCTTCCTCTCTTGCTATCTTCTGATGTGGTTTGGTCAACTTTTGTAGTCATATTCTTTGACCCTTTCACCAGACTTTTTTGTATATCCACTACTGATTTTTCCTTTGTGGTTACCGTGAGGGCTTCCTAGGTGGCTCAATGGTAAGGAATTTGCCTGCCAGTGCAGAAGACACAAGTTCAATCCTTCGGAAGGGAAGATCCCCTGGAGAAGGGCATGGAAACCCACTCCAGTATTCTTGCCTGGAAAACCCCATGGACAGAGGAGCCTGGTGGGTTGTCCATGGGGTTGCAAAGAGAGTTGGACATGACTGAGCATGAACGCACAATACTATGAGACTTACATAAAATATGTTACATTTATCACATCCTATTTTAAGCTGATAATTTTACCTTCAATAACAAACAGAAATTTTAGACCTTTAATTCTCTCCCCTTATATTTTAGGTTACTGATGTTATAATTTCCATATTTTCATTGTATGCATCCAACTTCAGATCACTGTAGTTATGGTTATTTTAATGCTGGTTTAAAGCTTTTAACCTAGAGTTGTAAGTGAACTATGCACCATCATTACAGTATTACAGAATCTGACTTTGACCATGCACCTACCATTACCAGGGAATTTTTCACATTCATATGTTTTTACAATGTTAATTAACATCCTTTTACTTAAAGAACACCTTTTAGCATTTCTTATAAGGCAAGCCTAGTAGTGACAAACTTCTTTAGATTTGATTTGTTTTGGAAAGTCTTTGTCTCTCCATTTCTGAAAGACAGCCTTGCTTCATATCATATTCTTGGTGGACAGTTTCCACCTCTGGTCGGAGGTCTCTCGCTGTGCTCCCTGGCAGGGCAGGGCCATTGCTTGGATTTCTAGACTGGACAGGGCTATGGGCTTGACTCGGTAATTTCTCCTGGTCGTGTAGAATCTCAGGCTGTGACTCTCAGCCATATGGTACCACTGACTGAACTCTTGTAGGCAGGGCTTCATATTTGTTTCCCTGCATGAGTGTGGCTTGAAAACAAGCTCTAAGGCCAGCATAACTAACTGTGACTCGAGCCAGGCTAAACTGCCCACCGGGCTCCCTGAGCAAACAGGGCGCCCGGCTCAGCTCTGCAGATGGATAGTCTCTGGGTGGACTCTCCACGGGGGCCTAGGGGCAAGGAGCAGTGTGTCCTGCAGAGATCTGAGCCCTAGTCGCTTCCCCACCATCTTTCTCAGTTTCCCTTTGATCCTCGGTGTCAAGTCGTGCAGATTTCCTGGTGAGCTCTGTGAGGCAGGACCCAAGTGTCCCTGCTGGGAAGTGTCCTGCCACACTAAGGGAGCAGGACACCCGCCCTGGGCTCCTTCTTTCCCACTGGAGAAGCTGTAGACTCCCAGAGGCCCTCTCACCGCGGTTCTTCCCCTGCTTGTCTAGGAAAGAGGTGACGCAGTCAGAGTGTAACTGCTCCTCCTAACCTTCCGTTGGGGTCCTTCACAGTCTCTGTGCTTGGAAGACGGGGAAGGCTTTAGCCTCATTCCCAGGCTCTAAGATTTTCACACTGCTGCCTTACCTATGGATAGTTGCTAATTGGGCTTCTTGGAGCACAACAGAAATAAAGAACTGCTGAGTCTCCATCCTGAGCTGACACTCTGGCCAGCAGTTTTGTTTCTATAGAAATTTTACATGAACATGATACAATTCAATTTACAGTTTTGGTTCTTCTCTACAAATAAATTTAAAGAAAAGCAGGTAAACTTATTAGGAAGTCTCTGCAATAACTTAAGTGAGGACTGATGAGGGTTTGAAAAAAAGGAGTGATCACAGGGTGAAAAGTAACGACTATGATTTTCTCCAGTTAGATGCCCAGGAGTGGGCTTGCTGGGTCATGTTGTAGTTCTATTTTTAGTTTATTAATGACCCTCCATACTGTTCTCCATAGTGTTTCTATCAATTTACATTCTCACCAACATTGAAAGAGGGTTCACTTTTCTCCATACTCTCTGCAGCATTTACTGTTTGTAGATTCTTTGATGATGGCCATGCTGTCTGGTGTGAGGTGATACTCATTATAGTTTTGATTTGTATTTCTCTAATAATTCATGATGTTGAGCCTTTTCTCATGTTCTTGTTGCCCATCTGTATGTCTTCTTTGGAGAAATGTCTGTTTAGGTCTTCTGCCCATTTTTGATTGGGTTCTTTTCTGTTATTGAACTGCATGAACTATTTGTATATTTTTGAGATGAATCCCTTGTCAGTTGCTTCATTTGCAAATATTTTTTCCCATTCTAAGGGTTGCCTTTTCATCTTGTTTATGGATTCCTTTGCTATGCAAAAGCTTTTAAGTTAAATTAGGTCCCAGATTTTGTTTGTTTTTTTTCCATTACTCTGGGAGGTAGGTCAAAAAGGATCTTGCTGTGATTTATGTAAAAGAGGGTTCTGCCTACGTTTTCCTCTAAGAGTTTTATAATATCTTTCTTACATTTAGGTCTTTAGTCCATTTTATTTTTGTGCATGATATAATGGAGTGTTATAATTTCATTCTTTTTCATGTAGCTCTCCAGTTTTCCCAGCACTACTTATTGAAGAGACTATCTTTTCTCCATTGTATATTCTTACCCCCTTTGTCATAAATTAGGTGACCTTAGGTCCATGGGTTTATCTCTGGGCTTTCAGTCCTTTTCCATTGACCTGTATTTCTGTTTTTGTGCAAGTCTCATATAGTCTTGAGCATTTCAATTCACCCCAGTAGTTCACTGCAGCACTATTTACAATTGCCAGGCATGGGAGCAGTCTAAATGTCCATCAACAGAACAATGGATATAGAAGATGTGGTATGTATTAATATATACAATGATATTATTCAGCCACAGAAAGGAATGAAACGGCAATTTGCAGAGATGTGGATGGACCTATCATACAGAGTGAAGTGAGTGAGAAAGAGAAAAACAAATATTGTATAATATCACTTATATGTGAAATCCAGAAAAATGATACAGATGAACTTATTTGCAAAGCAGGCATAGAAACACAGAAGTAGAGAACGGAGGTTCGGATACTGGAGAGGGAGAGAGGGGTTGGATGAGATGGAAGAACGAGACTGACATATGTACATGGCTGTATATAAAATACATGATGAATAAGAACATACAGGACAGCACCAGGAACTCTCCTCAGCACTCGGTGGTAATCTAAGTGGGAAGGAAATCCAGAAAAGAGTGGACATATGCGTACATATAGCTGATTCACTTTGCTGTGCAGCAGAAACTAATATAACATTGTAAAGTAACTCTACTTCAATAATATTTTTTTAAAAGCAGGATGTTGAGGTCCTGATGCTCCCTCTCCAGTCATGAGAACAAGGGAATGAGACTGAGACAGGAAGAGACCAAGCAGGTTTATGTATAACCACAGAGAGAGAACTTCACATAAGTCTTAAGATCAGTTGAAGTAAATCTGACAGACGTTGAAGATTACATACTTTTGGATACATTTAGTTCAGTGGTTCAGAAATTCCAAGTAAGAACACAACAACACAAGAGAAGACTCTACACATGGACATCCCCAGATGGACAACACTGAAATCAGATTGATTATATTCTTTGCAGCCAAAGATGGAGAAGCTCTATACAGTCAACAAAAACAAGACCAGGAGCTGACTGTGGCTCAGATCATGAACTCGTAATTGACAAATTCAGACTTAAATTGAAGAAAGTAGGGAAAACCACTAGACCATTCAGGTATGACCTAAATCAAATTCCTTATGATTATACAGTGGAAGTGAGAAACAGATTTAAGGGACTAGATCTGATAGATAAAGTACCTGATGCACTATGGACGGAGGTTCGTGACACTGTACAGGAGACAGGGATCAAGACCATCCCCATGGAAAAGAAATGCAAAAAAGCAAAATGGCTGTCTGGGGAGGCCTTACAAATAGCTGTGAAAGAAAAGAAGCGAAAAGCAAAGGAGAAAAGGAAAGATACAAGAATCTGAATGCAGAGTTCCAAAGAATAGCAAGAAGAGATAAGAACGCCTTCCTCAGCAATCAATGCAAATAAATATAGGAAAAGAACAGAATGGGAAAGACTAGAGATCTCTTCAAGAAAATTAGAGATATCAAGGGAACATTTCATGCAAAGATGGGCTCGATAAAGGACAGAAAT
>SJYX01015755.1:427551-452486 GCA_006410675.1 Oreotragus oreotragus | reverse complement strand
TTTGTACCTTTTGACTCCCTTCACCCATTTCATCCATCCAACCCACCCCCACCTCTGGTGACCACCAGTCTGTTCTTTGTATCTATGATTTTCTTTTTAGATTCCACATTTAAGTGAGATCATATAGTATACATCTTTCCCTGCTTGAACTATTTCACTTAGCCTAATGCCTTCACAGTTCCTCCATGTTGATGAAAACAGCAAACCTCGTTCTTTTTTATAGTTTAATAATATTCCAGTGTGTGTGTGTATGTATATGCATATATGTTTATACCACAATTTCTTTTGTCTTTGGTATTTTTTATCTGTGCTTTTTTTTCGTAGTTATTTTTGGTTCTGTTGGGTCTTCGTTGCTACATGGACTTTTCTCTGTGGCGAGTGGGACTACTCTCATGGGCTTCTCACTGCAGGGGCTTCTCTTGTTGCAGAGCACAGGCTCTGGGTTGTGCCAGCTTCTGTAGTTGCAGCACACGGGCCCAGTAGCTGCGGCTCCTGGGTTTTAGAGCGCTGGCTCAAGACTTGTGGTCTAGGAGCTTAGTGGCTCTGCTGCATGTGGGAATCTCCCCGGATCAGGGATTGAACCCGTGTCTCCTGCATTGGTGGGTGGATTATTTACCACTGAGCCACCAGGGGAAGCATTTTCTCTACTTTTATATAGTCTCTCATTTACATTTCATGCTGTAACTTCAACTTCTGTTTTTTTCTAATTACTTCTAAATCTCTGAGTCCAACTTTGTTATTCTTCCCACTCTAAATCAGAGGATTTCACACCTATGAGATAGCTGAACCCAAGCTTCCCCAATACAGCTTGACCCAAATTACAATCCTCATCATTTCCCCCTACAGAAAGTGGTTGCCTTTTCCGCGATGTGTCTCTAGCTGGGTTCTACCATTATTCCTTCGGTTGTTTAAAGCGGAGCCTTAGGGTGTGGGTAGTGTCACTCTTCCTTACCAAGGATCTCCTTCCAGAGACAGTCATGCTGACTCCATGCCCTCACTATCTTGAGAATCTATTCCTTTCCTATGATCATCCCAGAGATGAGTTTATTTAGGAATCCATCCTCTCTCACATGGAATAGGTGCTGTATGTCTTCCTTTGCTGTTATCAGTGAGATTTATAAAACACACACTTAATAATACTACACCTCTATATAACCATTTTCTTTGGCTCTCTTTGCCTTTAAATAAAGTGCAAACTCCTTGACGATCACCAACCACATAAGATCTTTCATTATATTGTGCTTCCTTAGTCTCTCATCATTCTCCTGTTCTTTTTATATGCCTTGATTAAGTTCTCAGAAAACATTATGGTTTCTTACTAATTCTCCCAACAGCTAGTTTTAATAATCATTCACGGTTACTTAGTCACATTCTTCTTTCTTCATTTTATTAACTTGTACCTGTTTTTCTAACCTCATTTCAGAGCTTTCTCTTCTAAGCATTTTGTGACTCATCCAGATCTTCCCTGGTGGCTCAGATGGTAAAGCATCTGTCACAATGTGGGAGACCCGGGTTTGATCCCAGGGTCAGGAAGATCCCCTGGAGAAGAAAATGGCAACCCACTCCAGTATTCCTGCCTGGAGAATCCCAAGAACGAAGAAGCCTGGCAGGCTACAGTCCACGGGGTTGCAAAGAGTCGGACAGGACTGAGCGACTTCACTTTCACTTTCACCTGTTTTTCTAACCTCGTTTAAGAGCCTTCTCTTCTAAGCATTTTGTGACTCATCCAGTCTGAAAGAAATATGCATTTTGTACCTTAAACTCTCAGTGTTTAATTCTGATTTAGCATACATTGCATTGTGTTGCATTTTTTATATGGTTTTCTTCAGGAAATGGTGAAATTCTGAAGATGGTGTTTTAGTTCCATAAGTCCAGCACATAAGCCATTGCTTGTCACTAAAACAGGGACTCTATAGTATTGGATAACAGGAAGGAGTGTGGCAGTTGTTAAAGAAGAAGGACATTGTTGTGAGACGGAAAAGAGAGAATGCTAGCAATTTAAATGGATAATGATTTTGGAAAATAGGTTGAGGTTTAAGACCTCTGGGGGATTAAGAGAGGAAATGATATTTTCTGTCTTCAAGAAAATTAGTCTTCTTGGTTGATACACTTCTGGTTCACAAACTAATCTAGAACAACCTAAGGCCATCTGTTGTGCTTCCCTGGAGACTCAGATGGCAAAGAATCTGCCTATAGTGCAGGAGACCCAGGTTCGATCCCTGGGTCATGAAGATCCCCTGGAGAAGGGAATGGCAACCACTCTAGTATTCTTGCCAGAATTCCATGGACAGAGGAACCTGATGGGCTACAGTCCATGAGACTGCAAAGAATTGGACATGACTGAGCAATTAACACACACAAGGCTATCTGTCAGCAAATGACAATTGTTACGATATACATTAAAAGAGAAGTTGTAGCAATAGGGAATATTTACAGGAATAAGGATAGGTGAGGCAGGCTCTAAAGAAAAGAAAGGACTTGAACTGAGTCTTGACATATCCATAGGTTTTGTATAGGCTGAGAAAAAACTTTTTTTCAGACAAAGGGCCCATCAGGTACAAGGAAGGAGAATTTTATAGCGTGTGTGAGTAATGATAAGAATTGCATTTAAACTATTGCATTTATGAGGATCCAGATTATCTCCAAAGATTCTGTCCCACAATTTAACTGTTTTCCTGATGGTTCTATCTAGGTGTGTCCCATCCTCATCTGAAACTCTAGACTGAAACTCATCTTCTTTCTTCCCTAGTCAGTTTCTCTGACTCAACTTTTGAGTCACCCAGACATCAGAGCGGGGACCCATTCTCACACATCCCTGACAAAGTCAACTAATGGTTTGGGTGCATAACAGGCATTCTATAAATGCTTTTTGAATCGACAAAAGAATTGGGAGTCTAGTGTGACCATGTGAAGGTTAAACACAGGGATGATGGATTGAGTTTGGAAATGCATAAGGAACAGCTGGTCATAACTGAGTCTGGACATCTGCATATTCAAGAGAATCAAACAGTGTTTGGAGAGAGAAATATCAGGTTCTGGGAACTGCAGCTCTGTGTTCAAGAACTCTTGGATAAAAGCCCTGAGGTTAATTATAACGAAGAACTTGGCAACTGGGCTCATTAGGAAAGTTAAAGTATTTTATCCTTTAGGGAATTTACCAGCATTCCATAAAACTTAATGTCTTGAATTTTATCATAACACTCTCATAAAATTCAGTCTATCTAATTCAATGTTTTATTCCCCTAATTGATTGGTTTTATAAACATGATTGACTGGAGTTCCACTCTAATCCCCTCCAGAAGAACTGAGTGAGCTATAAAATTCTCCAAAGGACATTATTAATTCATTCTTCAATGATTATATGTAAACTTAACAAATCTTTATTAGGCACTTACTACATATCTATGCTATCATTTGAGTTACAATGACAAATAACACATTCTTTATCCTCCTTCATTCCCACCCCACCCACACTTAAGTTCCTTGGGGACAAGTATTATATATTTTTTATATTTATATCCCAGTATTTGACAAATAGTAAACAATGAATAAATATATATTGAATTAACAGATGACAAATTAAGCTTTATAAATGCTATGATTTATATATGCACAGGATGTGATAAGAAGTATAACAATAATGACTTTTTTATTACTTATTTTTACTTATTACCTAGAATAGTGTATTTCAGAGAGCAGATTTTCAATTTAATTGGTTTTTTTTAGATGAGTAAGTGAATGAGACACAGTAAAATCCTCAACTCAAATACTCCATTACTATCAAGCTGCTAAATAATAAATGTGATTAAAGTGGAAATTCATTAATTTAATCAACACCTATTTATTTTTTAGAACCTACTGTGTGCTAGGCGAAGCACTTAATGTGTGTGGTCAAATGGTGACCAAGACATGGTCATTTTTGTTGAAAGATCTCAATGGTTGTTCATCTGAAATTATATAAAAGCAATGTGTAATTGAAAAATGAAATAATCTCTTCTTATTACCAAATTGCTTTAAAACATACTTGAAATCTGTGGAAATGCAGTTAGAATAATTGAGATTAAAATTTGCTATATAAATTAATTAATAACAAAAAAATTTTTTTGGTGGACAACCCATAGTTACATTTTTATTTACACTAACGTCCAATAAAGTTAATTTTACTATATGCATTTATGTGACTAGAGGAATGTGCACACACACACACATAAAACATACTTGAAATCTGTGGAAATGCAGTTAGAATAATTGAGATAACAATTTGCAATATAAATTAATTAATAACAAAAAAAATTTTTTTGGTGGACAACTCATAGTTAAATTTTTATTTACACTAATGTCCAATAAAGTTAATTTTACCATATACATTTATGTGACTAGAGGCATGTGCACACACACACACACACACACACACACACATACTGTCCTCTCTTTTTAGTTGTATGTTTGCAGCATTATCCAAGAGCCCTAACTTATAATGGGCAGTATTTTCTTGTCAATATCACTCCTGTACTCCCCTGTACTAAACACAACTCCAAGGCTATGTACCTATTGGTTTCCCTTGTTGCCACAGTTATTGATTGAGGTAACCTAAGTTAATATTCCAGTGGTCATGTATGGATGTGAGAGTTGGACTGTGAAGAAGGCTGAGTGCTGAAGAATTGATGCTTTTGAACTGTGGTGTTGGAGAAGACTCTTGAGTCCCTTGGACTGCAAGGAGATCCAACCAGTCCATTCTGAAGGAGATCAAGCCTGGGTGTTCTTTGGAAGGAATGATGCTAAAGCTGAAACTCCAGTACTTTGGCCACCTCATGAAAAGAGTTGACTCATTGGAAAAGACTCTGATGCTGGGAGGGACTGACATAGAAATACCCAGTTAGAAAATTTTTCAGTTATCCTGAGATAATTTTTTGTCATCTAGATAAATTCTAAAGGGAAAAAATTTACCCAGATATTTTATTCACTAGTCCCAAAGTCATCAAAAAGGGACATGATCTCTGTAATTTATCTGTTCACCAAGTAAGGGCTGTCTCTTATACACATCTAGATGTGTATAAGAGACAGACCGAGGATGAGATGGCTGGATGGCATCATGGACTCGATGGAGGTGAGTCTGAGTGAACTCCGGGAGATGGTGATGGACAGGGAGGCCTGGCGTGCTGCGATTCATGGGGTCGCAAAGAGTTGGACATGACTGAGCGACTGAACAGAACTGAACCGAACTGAAGTTAATATAATTAGGCTTTATATTTCTCCTTTGCTGGGAATTGTGGGATGCACACATTCTCTTTGTCCATATGGACAATGTCACATGAGATTGTAAAGCTGCTCAGTGTTATTCTTCCACTGTGACAGAGAAATGAGCCGGAGAGCAGAAGTAAGGTACGAAGGGTCCCTAAGAAAGAGTAAGAGTCCTGCTCACACCAAATCCTGACCACCCTGGACCTCTCAGTTACACAAGATAGGCAATCCTCTTTAATGCTGAAGTCAGTCTATGTTGCATTATGTGCTATTTGTACCAAAAGCAAAAACATTAAATGCTACAAGTAGGCATTAACGTGAAACATGGCTGTTAATTCCTCATTGATCATAAGACTGTGTCTTTGTGCTTGATTTACTGTGTTAAATGTTTAATTGGAAGAAAGAGAATTTAGTTTTACTGAACAGTAAAAATTGGCAAATTTTTAGATTAGTGGTGCATATTATCACGTTAGATGAATGTTATTACTGCTTCCAGATAATCAGCTACTGACAATTATGCTGTATATGTTTCAAACTATTGGAATTAACATGTAGTATTGATAGTGAACTTGTGATCTGTTCTAAGTAAAAAGCACAACACAGAGAAGATTGTGGACTTAGGATTACAGACATGATAGTTTTTAATAGGTCTAGCTGCCCTTCCTGAACCTCTCCTTGCTTGTCCATGATCACAATCACACTATCCAAATTGCTGCTGCTTTAGTCTGCTGGCCATCAGCACTCATTTTCCGGCTTTTAATACATTTCAGCCATTGGCAAATTCTTTTTTCTCTATAATTTTCTCCTTTATCTATAAATTCCTTCATTCAACACATTTATTAAGCAGCTCCTAAATGCTATGCAAGGAACTTACATACGAAACACCCAATATAACAGAAAAGATATATTTGAGGCCATAACAGTGAATACAAATATTAACATCAAGATCACATAATAATTTTAAATTACAAATTGATTGCAAGAAGGGAAAGAAGTACAATGAAGAAGTATGAGAAGCTGACTTGACCCTGTCTCGGGAACAGGAGGACTTCCATGAAGCCAATGTTTAAGCTGAGCTCAAAAGATGAGTGATAATGAACCAAGTAATGAAATATGCCAGTAATAATTAACCAGGTAAAGCCATATCCTAGGAAGAAGTATCCTATTTGAAGTCATTATTTGAAGTCCTTAAGATAGGAAGGAACATGACTCATTCACAGAAATGAAGGATGGCCATGGCAGAGGCAGAGAATGGCACACGGTGCCACCCCAGGTCCCTCACAGGCCAGTTTAAAGATTTTAGTCTTTGTCCTAAAGACAATGAAAAGTCTTGCTATTTGCAATGATGCAGTCAGATTTGCATGTTAGACTTGCATCACTCCACATACTAGTTAAAATAGGAAAAAACATTAGTGATGAGAGGTAAAATTAGAAGATGTAGTTGCAAATGCGGATGCTGCAGTGTGGGTGACAGTCGTGGAGATGGCGATAAAGAGAAGAGTGAAGGAAGCTGAGAGACAACGAAGAATGGGATCATGGGATTTTCAGACTCATCAGCTGTAAGAGGAGAAACAGAGCATTCTGTGATTTTCAGATCTCCGGCTTAAACAACTGGAGGGCTATTGGTAGCATTCATCAGGAAAAGGTTCACAGAAAATAATCAGTTTGGGCGAGATTATAAATTCTATTTTAAATATGATGACTTTCTAATATAAAAGTGGAGATGTTAGACATGCTAGTTTGGGATTCCAGAGATTGTGCATTGGAGACATGAATCTGAGAGTGAGAAGTCTAGACTTTAAGGTTATTAAAAAATAAAATACAGATTAACTATGTAAGGACATGTATGTATGCATTTATACTAATTATTCTGTCCATCTGCTTGCCTGTCTTTGTCTGTCTCATGTCTGTTGCCTTATGTTATTGAGAAGTCCACTCACAGAGTTAGCTTCATATTATCACTATCAACTGGAACTCAAATTACTTTATTAACTCCTTTAATTTAGAAGTTGGGAGGGAAGCTAGATTAAATTGGCTTGAAATCTATGTGGACGGGGAATAAATTGAAGAACAAGTGACATTATGCTGATGAACATGTCTATTGATGCCACTTAACTTCACCATACTTGATTTGCACTAATTAAATTCAGTAAAACAGAAGCTTGACCACAGATCCATTTTAAGTAAGGTAATTTTTTACTTCTGAGTTCCTAAACTTGGAACTCACTCCCTCACCTCTATATTTCATGGCACTCTCCATACTCTTCAGTTTTCCCTCGACCATTTAATAAGAAATAAACCCCCAAAAGACCTGATAATTGCTACAGTTTCAATGGTTAAACTAATACTTTACTTAAACAGGCTTCCCTGAATCCTCCTGCAATGCAGGACACCTGGGTTCGATCCCTGGGTTGAGAAGATTCCCTGGAGAAGAGCATGGCAACCCTCTCCAGTATCCTTGCCTGGAGAATCCCATGGGCAGAGGAGCCTGGCAGGCTACAGTCCATGGTGTCACTAAGAGTGGGACACGACTGCATGACTAACACTTTCACCTAGTTACACAAACCTAGCCTGTTCCCTTTCTTCTGGCTTCTTCAGATGCTCTGTGGATACTCTTTCTATGAACAGTCATTTCAGTGCCATTCTTAGCATTAAATAAAAAAAATTCACACCTTCTTGATCTTTCATTGTGTTTACATTTCACTTCTATCACATCACCCTTACCATTTTCCTTCTTGAGCCTTCCTGAGAAGCATGAGGAAAGAAGTGTACAAGGAAGTGAAGGCAGAATGATGACATGGGTCCCACTCCATCTAGAGGACTTCATGATATAAATGTCCCACTCGACTCTCAGGAGGTCCTCGAAGAGGCTACTTCTTTACATGTAAAGGTTTTTTTTCCTAATCTAGAGTTAGACTGAGAGATCCCTTGAATGAAGAGGCCTATATCACTTAACAAAAAGGAAGAGAGTATGTTGGAAGAAATTTGGAAATCAGAAATCTATCACGGTGTCCAATACAATGTGATAAAGGTAGCTGAGAATTACAGATGCGATTACAACAGGACTTTTGCAAGATTCTGTAGCTTCTGTAAGATGTCATCATGACTAATTCTAAGTCTCATATTCGGTGTCCTTCATTGTCTCTACATCTTGGACCCCCCTCTTCAAGACACTTGAGTGGGCTTGCTCTCAGAATCTTTGTCAGCATTTGTTTTTCTCTTTGTATTCCCTTCTTTCCTAAGATCTTCAAATTTGCAGAGGTCTCAATATCATAAAAAGTACAGCTCTTAATTTGCTCCATCCCTGCCGGTTACAACATAACTTTTTATTCACTTTCAAATATCTATTATGAAACACACTACTTTTTAAAGTCATTTTCAACTCTTCTTCCAAAAATTGTTTTGTAAATAAATGTTGACTTTTTTCTTTGCAGTTTTTGTCCTTTCTCCCTTGTACTTCTCTGGAGTCCTTTCTTCTTGAAACTCCCTTCTTCTCTTTAGTTTTGTGATCCAGAGCTATTTAACTAAGGACCACTTTTCCTGACTCCTCTTCTTCCCTTTCATTTGTCCCCTGTATTTCCTCTCTTGTTCACAAACTAGAGGTTGAGTACCTCTCTCTTTGTTAATCATGTCAAATGTTCTTTCTCTTGAGAAATATTACTGTTCTCATGAAAACTGCTTGTGCTACTCACTGAATTACCCAAATTGCAGCCACCAAGTGCTTATCAAATATTTATCTATGAAAAATCTAGTGTTCACTAGATTACCACTATTGTGGATGCAATTTAAAATTGATGGTTACTGTATGATTTATATCCAATAAACTGATTTAAACCAGGAGTCAGGGCCCCAAATAGGTAAGTTACATCCCTATATGTCAGTATATGTCTACAGGGCTACTGGAGAGTTAGCAAAAGAGGCAGAACATGAAAGATGCAAGGAGTATCTTACAACTTTCTTGTAAATATAATATAAAAATTTAGCAAAAATCTATTCTGGGAGAATAATTATTTCAATAAACAATTTTAATAAAAACACTGAGCTTACAATTAAAATCTGTAAAAGTAAACATTGATTACAATCAGGTCTGGTGTTATATATAATCATATGCTACAATAATATATATGACTTTGGACTACCTACTATTTAGATCCATGGAAGCTACCCCCACAATATCTATTAGTTATTCAAAAACTAAAAAAAGATTCTGTGTATACCATCTCTCTTTTGTATTTGGGGCTTCCCTGGTGTGGCTTAGACAATAAAGAATCTGCCTGCAATGTAGGAGACCTGGGTTTGATCCCTGGGTTGGGAAGATCCCCTGGAGAAGGGAATGGCTGCCCACTGCAGTATTCCTGTCTGGAGAATTTTATGGACAGAGGAGCCTGATAGGCTACTATCCATGGGGATGCAAAGAGTTATTTGTCCTTTAAGGACACATTATGGTATTAATTACTTCCTGACACTTTATACAATCCCCCCTTCTGTCTCAATAATGAATTGGATGGCTGCCCACTGCAGTATTCCTGTCTGGAGAATTTTATGGACAGAGGAGCCTGATAGGCTACTATCCATGGGGATGCAAAGAGTTATTTGTCCTTTAAGGACACATTATGGTATTAATTACTTCCTGACACTTTATACAATCCCCCCTTCTGTCTCAATAATGAATTGGTTTTTTCATACACCTGCTTGTGATGTTTTGTTTGTATGCCTATTAATGCACTTATTTCTCATTCCAGTTGGACAGAGCACAGTCCAATGTTTACTTGTGTATACTCAGTAATTTGTGATCTTCGTGAATTAAAGGAGCCTTTCTTCCTCCATCGTTCCTACTTTTCCTCCTTCCTCCTTTTCTCTCTCCTTTCATTCTTTGTTCATATTTTCCCCATTTCTGTCTCATTCTATCTGCTCAATAACTTCAGTTCAGTTCAGTTGCTCTGTCATGTCTGACTCTTTGCGACCCCATGAAACGCAGCACACCAGGCCTCCCTGTCCATCACCAACTCCTGGAGTTCACTCAGACTCACGTCCATCAAGTCGGTGATGCCATCCAGCCATCTCATCCTCCGTCATCCCCTTTACCTCCCGCCCCCAATCCCTCCCAGCATCAGAGTCTTTTCCAATGAGTAAACTCTTCGCATGAGGTGGCCAAAGTACTGGAGTTTCAGCTTTAGCATCATTCCTTCCAAAGAACACCCAGGGCTGATCTCCTTTAGGATGGACTGGTTGGATCTCCTTGCAGCCCAAGGGACTCTCAAGAGTCTTCTCCAACACCACAGTTCAAAAACATCAATTCTTTGGCACTCAGTTTTCTTCACAGTCCAACTTTCATATCCATACATGACCACTGGAAAAACCATAGCCTTGACTAGATAGCTTGCTGCTGCTGCTGCTAAGTTGCTTCAGTCGTGTCTGACTCTGTGCGACCCCATAGACGGCAGCCTACCAGGCTCCGCTGTCAATGGGACTCTCCAGGCAGGAACACTGGAGTGTGTTGCCATTTCTTTCTCCAATGCATGAAAGTGAAAATGAAAGTGAAGTCGCTCAGTCATGTCTGACTCTTCGTGACCCCATGGGCTGCAGCCTACCAGGCTGCTCCGCCCATGGGATTTTCCAGGAAAGATTACTGGAGTCGGGGTGCCATTGCCTTCTCCATGATTAGACAGCTTACTTGTGTTTAAATTGAGCAGAGGTTAAAGCATCTGCCTCCAACCTGGGAGACCCAGGTTCGATCCCTGGGTTGGGAAAATCCCCTGGAGAAGGAAATGGCAACCCACTCCAGTATTCTTGCTTGGAGAATCCCATGGACTGAGGAGCCTGGTGGGCTGCAGTCCATGGGGTCACAAAGAGTCGGACACGACTGAGTGACTTTACTTACTATTCATTCACTGACATGTTAGGCAACCATTTTGTATCAACATTTTCAATGTTGTCAGTTTCATAACTAACATAGTTAATTTCTCAGCTCTGAAACAAAAGCAAAACACTTCCCTCCCAACTCATGTAAACATTACATTATTCATAAAGTTTTAATCCTATGTTCAAGGTTCCTTTCCTCCCAACAGTTTCTGACAATGAGTCATAGCCACAGTGCCACCAGAGGCAGGTCTCAGGGGGTCATTGTCACCACAAGGCAGTGCATTAACTTCACACTGTGGTTTATTAATGGTATTGTCAATACCCCCATGAGGTATGGGTGTTTGTGAATCTCTGAAATTTCCTGATTACTTGGCTTGCATTCTGTTCCTTTACCAAGAATTCCTTCCTGCTAAGTTGTCAACAGGAAAACCGGTGCCTAATGGCATGTCATGTAGCTATGCACACAATCATCTTCTATTACCTTAGCATTTTATACTGTACCTGTTAATTGTATTTATTTATTTTTCTTCTGCTGGACTAAAACATGTTAATGATTTTCTAGTTATAATGTAGTAAGTTATGCATGGAATTATCAGAATGAGTTGGTCAGTTGACACTGTCCTCAAACTCATTAATACCTGTTTAAATATCTTTAATAAGTTTTATTATTTGCAAATTAGTTTTCTATATGTTAATTTATAATTGGTAGTGTAAAAAGAAGAGTTTGTTCTTTCAGGCAAGATTCAATAACTATGTTGGATAAATGAAAACTGATTACATAGGACAAAATCATTCAATAGCTAAAAAAATATTTAATGAGACCTCTTACATACAAAGCATTGGCTTAGGCACTGGCAAATCAGGCAAGAAAAGAAATAAGAGGAGTAACCTCTCTTATGGAGTGCCTTTCAGAGGGACTGGCAGAAAAAAAAATTCAGACATACACAGATATACATATAATAACTTTAGACAGCAATTTTTGCTGTAATAAAAGAGTCGAGTGCAATGGATTAAATAATATGGTGGAAGGAACTGTGGTACTTCCACTAGAGTGATCAGGGAAGAGTTGATGGTATTTGAACTCAGACCTGAATAATGAGAAGGAAGCAGTCACACGGAAGTCTGGGAAAAGAATATTTTGGGCAGAGAAAATTCAAGGGCTTGAAATAAGCATTTTGATTTGAGAATAGAATGAAGAGCAATGTAACCGAAGCATAATGAAAAAGGGATAGTGGGTGAGAGATTCCTTTGAAGATTCAGAGAGGGATCCAATCACATTGAACTTGGGGGCCATTTTGTTCTAAATGTGATGTGAAACCTTTTGGCTGTTTTAAGCAGAGGAATTACATGACTGATTTATGTTTAAAGATGATTCCAGCTGTTCTGTGGAGAATGTATTACAGGGAATCAAGAGTGGAATTAGAGAGCTCAGTTGGGAAGTTAATATAGTAGTCCAGGTAAGAGATGATGATGGTTTGGGACAGAGAGGTAGAAATGTTGGTAATACCAGTTACTGCAGACACACACACACATACACACACACTTATATATATATATTTGAAGCTTAAACACAGTGTAACTCGCTGTTGGACTGAATAGGAGGAGTTATAAATAGGAGTGAAGGGTAAGCCCAGAGTTTTTGACTTGAAGAATGCCTGGTAGAAACAGAATTAAAGTGGAGACGTCTCGGGGCAGAGCAAGGTTTAGAGGCACAGATCAAGTTACCTACATTAATATGCAAAATATAAAATGCCTGTTAGACATTCATGATGAGAAAACAGCTCAACAGATGAATCTGGAGCTCAAAGGGAGAGTTCCAGGCTGGAGACAGTAAATTTGAGAATCAGCAATATATGGCCTTCAGAAGCACAGGGAAAATGCGACTATGACACAAGGAGCACAGGTCAGCTGCACTCTTCTTTGCATGAAGACTTCCTCCCTCTCTTCCTTCCTTCCACCCTCCCAGACCCCCACACCCTCACGTTTGCTCAGCTAGAAGTGATCCTTCTCCAAGCTCCCTTCAGTTCATCCCTTTCCCATGTCATGGCACTCTCATGGCACTGATGAGATTTTGCTTTCAATTAATGGCGCCCACATCAGTATTCTCACCTGGAAAATTCCATGGACAGGGGAGCCTGTCCATGGACTGGGGTCACAACCAGTCAGACACGACTGAAGGACTAACACTTCATGGCTGTTTTATCTTTATCTCCTTTATGAGACCCTCAGTCAGGAGTCCCACATGGAAGTTTCTGATTTTCTGTTCAGTTTGCCTGGAAATAGTACTTCTTTCTCCAGCCCTGCTCTTGCCAAGCATTTTTATCTAGCCTACATTTATTCTTTGGGCAGGGCCCTTCCTTCCCCAAACTTTCCCTAAACTCCCAATCTAAACGAGTCTCTGGCACAACTCCAACCTCAGGGCTTCCCACAAAAGGAAAGCCAGATCAGATATCCATCACTAAAAAAAATATGCATTTCACACCTGTCTACACATGACAGTGGGAAATGATTTATATCAAAACACACTGTGCGTCTAAATGTATTTCTATATAGTTTCACTAAGAAAAATGGGGATTTTTGATTTAATATGTGTATCCGTATGGTGTTTTATATTTAGAAGAGTCCCTTCACAAACATTATTTAATTAATTTATTAAACTTCTCATACCAGTTAACTATTAAGTTCAGTTCAGTTACTCAGTCATGTCCAACTCTTTGCGACCCCATGAACTGCAGCACGCCAGGCCTCCCTGTCCATCACCAAATCCTGGAGCTTGCTCAAACTCATGTCCATCGAGTCGGTGATGCCATCCAACCATCTCATCCTCTGTCCATTCCTTTCTCCTCCCGACTTCAATCTTTCCCAGCATCAGGGTCTTTTCCAGTGAGTCAGTTCTCTGCATCAGGTGGCAAAAGTATTGGAGTTTCAGCTTAAGCATCAGTTCTTCCAATGAATATTCAGGACTGATTTCCTTTAGGATGGAGTGGTTGTATCTCCTTGCAGTCCAAGGGACTCTTAAGAATCTTCTCCAACACCACAGTTCAAAAGCATCAGTTCTTCCATGCTCAGCTTTTTTCATAGTCCAACTCTCATATCCATAAATGATGACTGAAAAACCATACCTTTGATTAGATGGACCTTAGTCGACTAAGTAATGTCTCTGCTTTTTAGTACGTGATCTAGGTTTGTCATTGCTTTTCTTCCAAGGAGCAAGGGTCTTTTAATTTCATGGCTGCAGTCACCATCTGCAGTGATTTTGGAGCCCCTCAAAATAAAGTCTCTCAGTTTCCACTGTTTCCCTGTCTATTTGCCATGAAATGATGGGACCAGACACCATGATCTTCATTTTCTGAATGTTGAGTTTTAAGCCAACTTTTTCACTCTCTTTCACTTTCATCAAGGCACTCTTTAGTTCCTCTTCACTTTCTCCTATAAGGGTGGTGTCATCTGCATATCTGAGGTTATTGATATTTCTCCTGGCAATCTTGGTTCCAAGTTGCGCTTCATCCAGCCTGACATTTCACATGATGTACTCTGCATATAAATTAAATAAGCGAGGTGACAATATACAGCCTTGACATACTCCTTTCCATGTTTGGTTCTAATTGTTGCTTCTTGACCTGCATACAGATTTCTCAGAAGGCAGGTAAGATGGTCTAGTAGTCCCATCTCTTGAAGAATTTTCCACAGTTTGGTGATTTACACAGTCAAAGGCTTTGGCATAGTCAATAAAGCAGAAGTAGATGTTTTTCTGGAACTCTTTTGCTTTTTCTATGATCAATTGGATGTTGGCAATTGGATCTCTGGTTCCTCTGACTTTTCTAAATCCAGCTTGAACATCTAGAAGTTCATAGTTTCCATACTTGTGAAACTTGATTTGGAGAATTTTGAGCATTACCTTGTTAATGTGTGAAATGAGTGAAACTGTGGTAATTTAAACATTCTTTGGCATTCCCCTTCTTTGGGACTGGGATGAAAACTGACCTTTTCCAGTCCTGTGGCCACTGCTGAGTTTTTCAAATTTGCTGGCATATTGAGTGCAGCACTTTTATAGCATCATCTTTTAGGATCTGAAATAGCTTATCTGGCATTCCATCACTTCCACTAGCTTTGTTCATAGTGATGGTTCCTAAGGCCCACTTGACTTTGCATTCCAGGATGTTTGGCTCTAGGTGAGTGATCACACCATCGTGGTTATCTGGGTCATGAAGATCTTTTTTGTACAGCTCTTCTGTGTATTCTTGCCACCTCTTCTTAATATCTTCTGCTTCTGTTAGGTCTATACCATTTCTGTCCTTTATCGAGCCCATCTTTGCATGAAATGTTCCCTTGGCATCTCTAATAATTTTCCTGAAGAGATTTCTAGTCTTTCCCATTCTATTGTTTTCCTCTATTTCTTTGCATTGATACTAAGGAAGGCTTTCTTATCTCTCTTTGCTATTTTTTGGAATGCTGCATTCAAATGGGTGTATCTTTCCTTTTCTCCTTTGCCTTTAGTTTCTCTTCTTTTCTCAGCTTTTTGTAAGGCCTCCTCAGACAATCATTTTGCCTTGTTGCACTTCTTTTTCTTGGGAATCATTTTGATTACTGCCTCCTATACACTGCCTCCTATACAATTAACTGTTAGTATGGTCATACTATGGGGCCTCCCTGGTGGCTCAGCAGTAAGCAGTCCACCTGCAATGACACAGGTTCAATCCCTGAGTCTGAAAGTTTCCCTGAAGAAGGAACCAGCAACCCTCTCCAGTATTCTTGCCTGGGAAATCCCATGGACATAGTAGCCTGTTGGGCTGAGGTCCACGGGGTTGCAAAAGAGTTGGGTATGACTTAGCAAGTAAAACAACAAAAACGATTATACTATGGATGAGAAAAGTAAACATTAGGAGACTTAAAAATTTTTATCTAACTTATAAGATAGTAACAGTATTGAAAGCCAGATCGAGAACTCTCCTACAATTGCAATTTTCCTTCCACCCTAACAACTTGTTCAGAAGTCTCAAATTTTCATGTTAGCCTTGATTTAATTTTTAATCTTCCTTCCTTTCACCATGTATATTTACATTCACACCCTCACAGGTGTTTGCATATACATACTCAAGAGAACAGCTCCCCACCTGGCCTGGAGAATTCCAGGGACTGTGTAGTCCATGGGGTCGCAAAGAGTCAAACACAACTGAGTGACTCTCATTTTCACTCATTCCATTAAGTGGTCAAACAGGTTAGACCATTTAGAAAAGTCATGGATGAGAAGTGAGAAGGGCAATATGACCTATAAAGTAAAGCTCTGTAAAGATCTACCTGAGGTACTGCAGTAGAATATAAAAGAATTAAATTCTGGGAATAAGATTGTGCAAGCTAGGTCACTTCAGTCCTGTCCACCTCTTTGCAACCGCAGGACCTGTAGCCCTCCAGGCTCCTCTGTCCATGGGATTCTCCAGGCAAGAATACTGGAATGGGTTGCCATGCTCTCCTCCAGGGGATCTTCCCAACCTAGGAATTGAACCCGGATCTTTTGTCTGCTGCACTGGGAGGCATGTTCTTTACCACTAATGCCACATGGGATTAAGATCACTGGGTATTTAAATAAATGTCCTAAAGGTACTACATAGTGGGTAAAATAAAGTTTACATCTTAACACCTCATTGTTACATAATCTCTTTCAAGTTTCTTTCATTGCATTTAATTTTAAATCATTGTATTCCCAGTAGGTATAATTAAGGTATAAGTAGATGGTGACTGCAGCCATGAAATTAAAAGATGCTTACTCCTGGGAAGGAAAGTTATGACCAACCTAGATAGCATATTGAAAAGCAGAGACATTACTTTGCCAACAAAGGTCCGTCTAGTCAAGGCTATGGTTTTTCCAGTGGTCATGTATGGATGTGAGAGTTGGACTGTGAAGAAAGCTGAGCACCGAAGAATTGATGCTNCAGATGGTGATTGCAAAAAGATGCTTACTCCTTGGAAGGAAAGTTATGACCAATCTAGACAGCATATTAAGAAGCAGAAACATTACTTTGCCAACAAAGGTCCGTCTAGTCAAGGCTATGGTTTTTCCAGTGGTCATGTATGGATGTGAGAGTTGGACTGTGAAGAAAGCTGAGCACCGAAGAATTGATGCTTTTGAACTGTGGTGTTGGAGAAAACTCTTAGAGTGCCTTGAACTGAAAGGAGATCCAACCAGTCCATTTTAAAGAAGATCAGCCCTGGGTGTTCTTTAGAAGGAATGATGCTAAAGCAGAGACTCCAGTACTTTGGCCACCTCATGTGAAGAGTTGACTCATTGGAAAAGACCCTGATGCTGGGAGGGATTGGGGGCAGGAGGAAAAGGGGACAACAGAGGATGAGATGGCTGGATAGCATCACCAACTCGATGGACGTGAGTTTGAGTGAACTCTGGGAGTTGGTGATGGACAGGGAGGCCTGGCATGCTGCAGTTCATGGGGTCGCAAAGAGTAGGACACGACTGAGTGATTGAACTGAACTGAACTGAACTGTGACAACAAACAAGTTATTTTCTGATGCTCATGTTATAGAAGGCCTAGAAAACAATCAGAATTATATTCTCCACATTCAGTACAAATCTTAAGAGCATTCTTAAAATACTGATCAAGAGTGGGATGTCTTATATTTTAACAAATTTTATTTTATTTCAAATTAAATATTGCCTAGTGAAAGCCAGTTTTTAAGGCACATAGAAATACCCAGTTAGAAAATTTTTCAGTTATCCTGAGATAATTTTTTGTCATCTAGATAAATTCTAAAGGGAAAAAATTTACCCAGATATTTTATTCACTAGTCCCAAAGTCATCAAAAAGGGACATGATCTCTGTAATTTATCTGTTCACCAAGTAAGGGAATTATGTTAATTATAAATGTCAATGTATGGAAAAACCAATACAGTATTGTAAAGTAAAAAAAAAAAAAATTCATAGATACATAGTAGAAAAAGGATTGACTTCGAATCAGACAGAGCTGAGTTTGATTTGATCTGCCCCCTCAACTTATTAGAAGATTAGCTTTTGAGTAGTTAACTTCCATGTAACTCACTTTCATAATCTGCAAAATGAGACAAAACCACTTCTACATAGTTATTGTTATAATTAATGTTAAAATACAAAATGAACCATACAAAACAAGACACTATAGGAAAGGATCATTGTGTAGATAAGATTAACATTCACAATATAAGGCTCACAATATCTAGTATTTTACTGGCCCCTAATAAGCCCTTGATAAATATTTGTTGAAGAAAGCAAACTGGCTGTCTAAGGAGGCCGTAAAAATGCCTAAGAAAAGAAGAGACGCAAAAGGCAAGGTAGAAATGGAAAGATAATACCCAATGGAATGCAGAGTTTCAGAGAAGAGCAAGAAGGCATAAGAAAGCCTTAAGTGAAAAATGCAAAGAAATAGAGGAAAACAATAGAATGGGAAAGACTAGAGATCTCTTCAAGAAAATTAGAGATACCGAGGGAACATTTCATGCAAGGATGGGCATGATACAGGAGGCACGATAAAGGACAGAAACAATAAGGACATAACAAAGGTAGAAGAGATTAAGGAGAGGTGGCAAGAATTCACAAAAGAACTATACAAAAAAGATTTTAATGAAAGGGATAACCTTGATGACGTGGTCACTCACCTAGAGCCAGACGTCCTGGAGTGTGAAGTCAAGTGGGCCTTAGGAAGCATTACTGCAAACAAAGCTAGTGGAGGTGATGGAATTCCAGCTTAGCTATTTTAATCCTAAAACATGATGCTGTTAAAGTGCTTCATTCAATATGCCAGCAAATTTGCAAAACTCAGCAGTGGCCACAGGATTGGAAAAGGTCAATTTTCATCCCAGTCCCAAAGAAGAGCAATGCCAAAGAATGTTCAAACTATCAGACAGTTGTGCTCATTTTGCATGCTATGAAGGTCATGTTCAAAGTCCTTCAAGCTAGGCCTCAGCCGTATTTGAACCAAAAACTTCCAGATGTACAGTTAGTTCAGTTGCTCAGTCATGTCTGACTCTTTGTGACCCCATGAACCACAGCACGCCAAGCCTCCCTGTCCATCACCAACTCCCAGAGTTCGCTCAAACTCATGTCCGTTGAGTTGGTGATGCCATTCACTATCTCATCCTCTGTCATCGCCTTCTCCTCCTGCCCTCAATCTTTCCTAGCATTAGGGTCCTTTCAAATGATTCAGCTCTTCACATCAGGTGGCCAAAGGATTGGAGTTTCAGCTTCAACATCAGTCCTTCCAATGAACACCCAGGATTGATCTCCTTTAGGATGGACTGGCTGGATCTCCTTGCAGTCCAAGAGGCTCTCAAGATTCTTCTCCAACACCACAGTTCAAAAGCATCAATTCTTTGGCACTCAGCTTTCTTTACAGACCAACTCTCACATCCATACATGACCACTGGAAAAACCATAGCCTTGACTAGACGGACATTTGTTGACAAAGTAATGTCTCTGCTTGTTAATATGTATAAAATGGGTTTAGAAAAGGCAGAGAAACCAGAGATAAAGTTACCAAAATCCACTGGATCACAGAGAAAGCAAGTGAATTACAGAAAAATATTTACTTTTGTTTCAATGACTACACGAAAGCCTTTGACTGTGTTGATCACAACAAACCATGGAAAATTCTTAAAAGAGATGGGTCAGACCATTTTACCCTCCTCTTGAGAAATCTCGTATGTGGATGAAAAAGCAACAGTTAGAGCCTTACATGGAACAATGAACTGGTTCAAAATTGGGAAAGGAGAATGACAAGGTTATATAACTATGCAGAATACATCATGAAAAGTCTGGATGAATCCCACCAATCTGGATGAATGCTAAGCTGGAATCAAGATTGCTGGGATAAATACCAACAACTTCAGATATGCAGATAATACCATTCTAATTGCAGAAAACAAAGAGAACTAAAGAGCCTCTTGATGAGGGTGAAAGAGGAGAGTGAAAAAGCTGGCTTAAAACTCAACATTCAAAAAACTAATGGCATCTGGTTCCATCAGTTCAGTTCCGACAATTCAGTTAATCATTCATGTCTGACTCATTGCCAACCCATGGACTGCAGCATGCCAGGCCTCCGTTTCCATCACCAACTCCTGAAGCTTTCTCAAGCTCATGTCCATAGAGATGGTGATGCCATCCAACCATCTCATCCCCCTCTCCTCTCACCTTCAGTCAATCCCAGTATCTGAGTCTTTTCCAATGAATCAGTTGTTCACATCAGGTAGCCAAAATATTGGAGTTTCAACTTTGGCATCAGTCCTTCCAATGAATATTCAGGACTGATTTCCTTTAGGATGGACTGGTTGGATCACTTTGCAGTCCAAGGGACTCTCAAGTGTCTTCTCCAACACCACAGTTCAAAAGCAGCAATTCTGTGCTCAGCATTCTTTATAGTCCAACTCTCACATCCCTACATGACTACTGGAAAAACCATAGCTTTGACTAGATGACCTTTGTTGGAAAAGTAATGGCTCTGCTTTTTAATATGATATCTAGGTTGGTCATAACTTTTCTTCCAAGGAGAGCTATTGTATTTTATGGCTGCAGTCACCATCTGCAGTGATTTTGGAGCCCCCCCAAATAAAGTCCCTCACTGTTTCCATTGTTTCCCCATCTATTTACCATGAAGTGATGGGACCAAATGCCATGATCTCAGTTTTCTGAATGTTTAATTTTAAACTAACTTTTTTACTCTCCTCTTTCACTTTCATCAAGAGACGTTTTAGTTCTTCTTCCCTTTCTGCCATAAGTGTTGTGTCATCTGCATATCTGAGATTATTTATATTTCTCCTGGCAGTCTTGATTCTAGCTTTTGCTTCATCCAGTCCAGCATTTCTCATGATATATTCTGCATTTAAATTAAATAAGCAGGGCGACAATATACAGCCTTGACATATTCCTTTCTTGATTTGGAACCAGTCTGTTGTTCCATGTCCACTTCTAATGGTTGCTTCTTGACGTGCATAGAGATTTCTCAGGAGGCAGGTCAGGTGGTCTAGTATTCCCATCTCTTTCAGAATTTTCCAGTTTGTTGTGATCCACAGAGTCAAAGGCTTTGGCATAGTCAATAAAGCAGAAGTAGATGTTTTTCTGGAACTCTCTTGCTTTCTCCATGATCCAACAGATGTTGGCAATTTGATCTCTGGTCCCATCACTTCATGGCAAATAGAAGGGGAAAACGTATAAGCAGTGACAGATTTTATTTTCCTGGACTACACGATCACCATGGACTGTGACTGCAGCCATGAAATTAAAAGACAATTGCTCCTTGGAAGGAAAGCTATGAGAAACCTAGACAGCATATTAAAAAGTAGAGACATTGCTTTGGCAACAGAAGTCTGTATAGTCTAAGCTATGGGTTTACCAGTAGTCATTTATGGATGTGAGATTTGGACTATAAAGGAAGCTGAGCACGTAGAATTGATGCTTTCCAACTGTGGTGTTGGAGAAGGCTCTTGAAAGTCCTGGACTACAAGGAGATCAATCCAGTCAATGCTAAAGGAAGTCAATCCTGAATATTCACTGGAAGGACTGATGCTGAAGCTCCAGTACTTTGGCCACCTAATGCCAAGAGCTGACTCATTGGAAAAGACGCCGACTTAGGCACTGAACAACAACAAATATTTGTTGAATGAGTGAATACTAGAAACTGCTAGCTGCCATACTGAAAAGACAACCCAGTGTTTGAACAGCTCTTGACAAGAACAAAACACCCATCCCATTTCATTCAACAAATATGTGCATCAAATGCCTGGTCTGTCTTAGGCACTGTGTGGGTATAGCAGATATGTGTAACTTTCAAACACGGTAGTAAAAGAGATCCCTGAATAGGCAATTTTCATACACTGTGATGAATTCAGTAAGCACAAGAATAATATGAACTTCTAGGAAGCTCCCAACTCGTTTTGAGGAATTTGTTGTCTTCTCCAAGAATGACTGAGATGGATGAGCCTGTACAAAAATAGCAGAAGAACCGGGGTGATGAAAGCATATGATAGGTGGAGGGAACATGTAAACACTAGAAAAAACCTGCTCATTATGGGCCTGTAGAGCTACAGTGAGGAAATTATACACCGTTAAAACACTTGCTCATTTCTGTCAGTTTGTGTCACCCTCTGGATCCCTCAACCACTATTGCTCTCACTTGCATCCAGACTGACTTTTAGCAGATCACCAGCCCTGTCTTCTACCTGCTCAGCTTTGAGGTTGTGCCAGTTCCTGCAAGGAGGTCAATGCAGTCAATCCTAAATGAAATCAACCCTGAATATTCATTGAAAAGGCTGATGCTGACGCTCCAGTACTTTGGCCACCTGATGAAAAGAGCCGACTCATTGGAAAAGACCCCAATGCTGGGAAAGACTGAGGGCAGGAGAAAGGGATGACAGAGAATGAGATGCTTGGATGGTATCACCAACTCAATGGATATGAGTTTGCGCAAATTCCAGGAGATGGTGAAGGACAGTGAAGCCTGGTGTGCTGCAGTCCATGGGGGTCACAAAGAGTCAGACATGACTTAGCGACTGAATAACAAGAAGGACAATTCCCGCTGTTGTCTGACATCAATTCCTGACGCTTCTCTGGCTCCCTTCCTATACACTGCTCTTGGCATGAAGATAATGGTTTGCCCATGCAGGCTGGTGATACACTTGATCTTCAAAGACAGCTGTGGGGGTAAAAATGGTCCTGATGCCCTTAACCTTGGAGCCTTTTTGGTTTTTTATTAATTGAGGAGATGTGTTTGAAGTTCCTTTTTTATGCGAGACACTGTCATAGATACTGGGGCATCAGAACAACCTGTCCTTCAGGAGCTCATTATCCAGCTAGGTAAATGACATGAGAACAAATGAATAGCACAGCAAGAGAGGCACTGATGAAAACCTGCACAAAGGTCTAATAAAACAGAGACAAGACTTATCAAGCAGTCAGTTTACTAATGCAACTATATGAGAGGGCAGTTGAGCATCTATACCACAAATGCCTGCTTCAGGCATCACGGTGTTGTTTTTTGTTTATTTATAGCTAAATCAACCCTTTTATATTGCAGAATCAGTTTTGGCATGTAAGCAGCTTTCTTGACTCTGAATTTCAGATAAATCATTCAGAATATTTGAATCTAACTTAATAACTCACATTTTATCTTTTGAACAGAATTCAATGTGTTGATATTTTTGGGGGGTAGGGGGCTAGAGGAGGGTGGCAGAGAAGAGAAACTCCATCCTTTTGGGTAATGCATATGATAAAACTTGAAAAAAAGTGACATAAATCCATTCATTAAATGGATTCATTTAAAAACGGACATAAGTCCATTCTTTAAAATAAGATATTGTATGCAAATTGCCAGTGACATTTTAGTTCACGTTGATTTATCTTTGTTAAAAAAAAATGACTTCTGGCATGAATTACAATTTATTTAAAAGTGATAGTTCCTAATTCACATGACTTGTCACCATTTGCACTGGTGGATGAGTAACTAAATTCCTATTTTGTGTTTGATGCCACATGAGGTGCTGGTGGAAATGAAATGGATGGCAGGGCCCTGTCCTGAAGGAGCTGTCAGTCTAGTCACAGAGATTCAGGTTGTTCGGGTGTGGTGTGGCAACGGGCTCCTCTAAGTCAGGATGGGGTCGGCAGGGAGAGGAGCTGTGGAAGTTTTCTTGGGCCAGAGGAGTGACCTGAATTGAGCTTTGGAAGCAAATTCTACTGTTACTGAACCCCCATTCAGTGTAGACCTCATATTCTTATTCACCTCTTTGTTCAGTGCTTTGGGGTAGCTTTATCGATGGAACTGGCATATGTGGAGTTTCGAAGTGAATCAGTTTGAAACCAGGGTATGGACACGTTCACCCACTCTGATGGGTGAAAGTTGTGGAACACAAAGAGGAATCTGCAAGGTGCCACTAGTTCTTAAAGAGAAGCCTACAAGCACAGTACGGATCTGCAGATGGCAGAGGTGATAGGATGGAACCAGGAGAGGATATTCTATCTCCAGTGAAGCTGGAAAGGGGCCTGGTCAAATCCTCCTTCTCTAAGCACAGTTTTTCTTTTCTCTATTACTAGAGAAAGGATCACATTTAATATTAACGTATTTTGACTACTGTCCTTATTCTTGTAGTCATTTTCCTACCTTCCTGAGAATAATGTATAGATGTGTAATAATTCTGGTGTTTGGTATTTCAAAAGAATAACAGTCTTTGCTCAGCCATGTAGAAAGGAAGATCCAAGAGTGACCTGCTTATTATGCTTTTAAGATCTCTTCAAGAAAATTAGAGATACCAAGGGACCATTTCTTGCAAAGATGGGCTCAATAAAGGACAGAAATGGTATGGACCTAACAGAAGCAGAAGATATTAAGAAGAGGTGGCAAAAATACACGGAAGAACTATACAAAAAAGATCTTCATGACTGAGATAATCATGATGATATGATCACTAATCTAGAGGCAGACATCTTGGAATGTGAAGTCAAGTGGACCTTAGAAAGCATCACTATGAACAAAGCTAGTGGAGGTGATGGGATTCCAGTTGAGCTATTTCAAATCCTGAAAGATGCTGCTGTGAAAGTGCTGCACTCAATATGCCAGCAAATTTGGAAAACTCAGCAGTGGCCACAGGACTGGAAAAGGTCAGTTTTCATTCCAATTCCAAAGAAAGGCAATGCCAAAGAATGCTCAAACTACAACACAATTGCACTCATCCTTACATGCTAGTAAAGTAATGCTTAAAATTCTCCAAGCCAGGCTTCAGCAATACATGAACCGTGAACTCCCTGATGTTCAAGCTGGTTTTAGAAAAGGCAGAGGAACCAGAGATCAAATTGCCAACATCC
>SJYX01015755.1:347875-425898 GCA_006410675.1 Oreotragus oreotragus | reverse complement strand
GTGATGAACAGGGAGGCCTGGCGTGCTGTGATTCATGGGGTCGCAAAGAGTCGGACATGACTGAGCGACTGAACTGAACTGAAGTGAATTATAAGTAAGAAGCATCATCTGTGCAGTCAAAGCAATTAGAAATAGGGTTGCACGTAGAATAGATCCCACCAACATCACCTGCAAATCACTGCTCTGTGTAGGGCGCTATGTGATTCTTCCTGACCATACTTCTCAGCTACTCGCTACCATGTCTGCCCACCACAATTTGGATATTTCACAGACACAGCAGTCTGAACATCTGCACTTACAACGTATTGCCCCAAACTTCCTTGCCATCTTATGTTTCATAATATTGTTGATAGATGCTACCCCCCACTAAGGTCCTTAAGCCAGAACTTTAGGAGTTCCCACCTTTTCTACTATCTCTCCCATGACCTTTCCTATTAACTCCTAATAAAATAAGCATTGAATCAGAGCCAAGGCCTGTCATTCCATCATAACTGTCTCTCAGACAAGTCTCTTCATCCTATTGATTCTGATTAGACAGGAATACTTCAAGCCTATAATCTAGTTCCATTGCTCCACAATCAAACTTTTATGATGTAATTGATGACATCATCCTCCAGCTTAAGCCAGCTTCCTATGAGCTACAGGACAAAGTCCAAAATTACTTACTTAATACGATCTATGCTGCTCTTCCTAGCCTGGTCCCAGCTCTTAGTCCTCATCTGTTCCCCCTCTTCCCAGGGGGAAATACTGGAAGCTCTGCACCACGTTTCCTTATCTCTGATTACTCCCTTAAAAGCCCTCAATGTTATCTCAGACCTGATCTCCTTTAGGAAATTTTCCTGGACCTCAGGCTGGCTAGAGATCCTCTTTCATCCTCCTTTAGCACCTCTCTTTCTCAGCCAATGTGTTCCAGTACTTCCTTTTCTCATCTGCCCTTTCCTATGGGCTCCTTAAGGGCACGAGTGATGATTTGTTTTTATCTGTCTTTAGCACCTCCTGGACTTCCCAGGTGGTGTGAGTGGTAAAGAATCTGCCTGCCAATGCAGGAAATGTAAGAGATACAGGTTCGACGCCTGGGTCGGGATGATACCCTGGAGAGGGGCATGGCAACTCACTCCGGTATTCTTAACTGGAGAAACCCACGGAGAGGGGAACCTGATGTGCTGTAGTTCATGGGGTCGCACAGAGTTGGACACGACTGAAGCAACTTTGCACACGTGCATGCTGGGTTTTGCACAGTACAGGTGCTCAATAAGGGCTCTTTGTGTTAAGGCATAGATGCATGAGTGGATGAATGAGTAAGTGAAAGAATTGGATTATGATTAGCTGTAGAATGAACTCCGAGTAAAAAATAATGCTGAATACAGACTCCAACCTTCACACAGCTCCTTATGACATCCTAAAGACTCCATTACTGATGTTCCCTGTGACCGCTAATGAGTCACTTAATCTCTCATCTGTAAAGCTTAATTAGTGCTTCAGCAATAAGTTCAAGCCCATAAAATGCTAGGTGTTCAATTCATTGCTTCGGAAACACCATCACACTCATAGTCATTTGGAATAAAACTATTAGATGGGCAACTATACTCCATTTTCAATTAAAAATGCTAGATTCCCTCTTCCCTGAAATAGATTTAATGGAAGCTGTCTCCCAGCTGTTCCTGAAGATGCCTCAGCTTCAAACATGGGGATATTACTATATCAGAGATGCAAAGGCCTTTAATTCCACAGCAAGCTTCCATGATGCCTGCACCTGGGGGTGGGTGCAGGCTAAGTAATCAGAGTGAATGAAGAGGGGCAAAGAGGCAGTTCTCCTAATGGAAACAGTCAAGGGGCTGGTAGTCAGAAAGCCGGCAATTTTACGGTTTCTCTACTGGACCTGAATCATTGCACTGATGATTCCTCTCCAATACAGAGGAAAGAAAATGGAGTGTGTACTTCCCACAGCTTTTAACCAAGTAGGGAATCAAGGAAAGTGTACATTAAAAAAAAAAGTTTAAAGCTACATATAGAGATGACATGGCATTAAATCATTCAGTTCAAATGAATCCAACAAGCCTGTTTTTCAAGGCTCTACTGTCTACATTCAATGCTGTGGGAGGACTACTGATGAACGGATGAGAAATCGCTCCAATCCTCTGCGGTTTCACATAAGTAGAGGTAGAATGTGTCACTAACATAAATGAACCTGTTTTAATGGGTATATGGAAATACAAAGTATTGTAGGAAGAGCAAAAAGCAAAGTGATTTCTGACTTGAGATAGAGGAAAAGCTTTGCAGAAGGTATAGAATCTAGTGGTCTGGGCAGGCTTCCAAGCTGAAGCCTTCATCCCTACCACATTCTGGAAAAAAAAAAAAAAACAAGCAAAAAAACTGAGAAATGAAGATTAACAGTGTACGGCAAAGTATCGCCATAATGACTGAAGACACTGAGCTGGGAGACAGCTCTAATGGAGAGCTGTTAGGCCTCCATGGGGAACAGGCTGCCAGGTGAGATTTGGGAACTCATGCCAGCTCTCACCCTAAAAAGACAGATCACTTCCTGCAGAAGAAAGGTAAAGATGAGCTGATTCTCATTATTCCTCCACTTACCAATCAGAGAAGTCACTCTACATCCTCAGAGAGAAGCCCAGAACCACACTAGTTAAGCTCCCTCTTAGGAAGGAACCTAGAGCCAGACATCCTGGAATGTGAATTCAAGTGGGCCTTAGGAAGCATCAATATGAACAAAGCTAGTGGAGGTGATGGAATTCCAGTTGAGCTATTTCAAATCTTAAAAGATGATGCTGTGAAAGTACTGCACTCAACATGCCAGCAAATTTGGAAAAGCCAGCAGTGGCCGCAGGACTGGAAAAGGTCAGTTTTCATTCCAATCCCAAAGAACGGCAATGCCAAAAGAATATTCAAACTACTGCACAGTTGCACTCATCTCACATGCTAGTAAAGTAATGCTCAAAATTCTCCAAGCCAAGCTTCAACAGTACATGAACCGTAAACTTCCAGATGTTCAAGCTGGATTTAGAAAAGGCAGAAGAACCATAGATCAAATTGCCACCATCCGCTGGATCATCAAAAAAAGCAAGAGAGTTCCAGAAAAACATCTATTTCTGCTTTATTGACTATGCCAAAGCCTTTGACTGTGTAAATCACAGCAAACTGTAGCAAATTCTTTAAGAGATGGGAATACCAGACCACCNTCATGCCAGCTCTCACCCTAAAAAGACAGATCACTTCCTGCAGAAGAAAGGTAAAGATGAGCTGATTCTCATTATTCCTCCACTTACCAATCAGAGAAGTCACTCTACATCCTCAGAGAGAAGCCCAGAACCACACTAGTTAAGCTCCCTCTTAGGAAGGAACCTAGAGCCAGACATCCTGGAATGTGAATTCAAGTGGGCCTTAGGAAGCATCAATATGAACAAAGCTAGTGGAGGTGATGGAATTCCAGTTGAGCTATTTCAAATCTTAAAAGATGATGCTGTGAAAGTGCTGCACTCAACATGCCAGCAAATTTGGAAAACCCAGCAGTGGCCGCAGGACTGGAAAAGGTCAGTTTTCATTCCAATCCCAAAGAACAGCAATGCCAAAAGAATATTCAAACTACTGCACAGTTGCACTCATCTCACATGCTAGTAAAGTAATGCTCAAAATTCTCCAAGCCAAGCTTCAACAGTACATGAACCGTAAACTTCCAGATGTTCAAGCTGGATTTAGAAAAGGCAGAAGAACCATAGATCAAATTGCCACCATCCGCTGGATCATCAAAAAAAGCAAGAGAGTTCCAGAAAAACATCTATTTCTGCTTTAGTGACTATGCCAAAGCCTTTGACTGTGTAAATCACAGCAAACTGTAGCAAATTCTTTAAGAGATGGGAATACCAGACCACCAGACCTGCCAGGAAGTAACAGTTAGGACTGGACATGGAACAACCAACTGGTTACAAATTGGAAAAAGAGTACATCAAGGCTGTATATTTTTACCGTACTTATTTAACTTCTATGCAGAGTACATCATGTGAAATGCTGGACTTGATGAATCACAGGCTGGAATCAAGACTGCCAGGAGAATTATCAACAATCTCAGATATGCAGATGACACCACTCTAATGGCAGAAAGTGAAGAAAAACTAAAGACCCTCTTGATGAAGGTGAAAGAGGAAAGTGAAAAAGCTGGCTTAAAATTCAGCATTCAAAAAACTGAGATCATGACATCCAGTCTCATCACTTCATGACAAATAGAAGGGGAAAAAATGTAAACAGTGGCAGATTTTATTTTCTTGGCCTCCAAAATCACTGCAGACAGAGACTGCAGCCATGAAATGAAAAGATGCTTACTCCTTGGAAGAAAAGCTATTACAAACCTAGACAGCCTATTGGGCCTCCCTGGTGGCTTAGGCCATAAAGAATCTGTTCACAGTGTGGGAGACCTGGCTTGGGAAGATCCCCTGGAGAGGGAAAGGCTACCCACTTCAGTTTCTTACCTGGAGAATTCCATGGACAGAGGAGCCTGGTGGACTGTAGTCCATGGGGTCACAAAGAGCTGGACATGACTGAGTGACTAACACAAAAAAAGAGCATGTTAGAAAGCAGAGGCATCACTTTGCTGACAAAGGTCCGCATAATCAAAGCTATGGTTTTCTGGTCGTCATGTACAGATTTAAGAGTTGGACCATAAAGAAGGCTGAGTGCCGGAGAATTGATGCTTTCAAACGGTGGTGCCGGAGAAGACTCTTGAGAGCCCCTTGGAGGCTCTCAAGGAGATGAAACCAGTCAATTCTAAAGGAAATCAACCCTGAATATTCATTGGAAGGACTGGTACTGAAGCTTCTATACGTTGGCCACCTGATACGAAGAGCCAACTCACTGGAAAAGACCCTGATGCTGGCAAAGACTGAAGGCAGGAGAAGGGGGTGACAGAGGATGAGGTGGTTGGATGGCATTAGTTGACTCAATGGACATGAGTTTGAGCAAACTCAGGGGGATAGTGAAGGACAGGGAAGCCCGGTGTGCTGCAGTCCATAGGGTCACAGATTTGGACATGATGTAGTGAATAAACAACTGCTGATTCATGTTGATGTATGGCAGAAACCAACATAATATTGTAAAGCAATTATCCTCCAATTAAAAATAAATACATTTAAAATAATAAGAAAGAAGAAAAAAAAGAAAGAAAAGGCTCTCTGGAGAAGGTGATACTGCATCTCCTTGTATGTGACTTTTCCTTTAAAATATCTTTCNGATTCATGTTGATGTATGGCAGAAACCAACATAATATTGTAAAGCAATTATCCTCCAATTAAAAATAAATACATTTAAAATAATAAGAAAGAAGAAAAAAAAGAAAGAAAAGGCTCTCTGGAGAAGGTGATACTGCATCTCCTTGTATGTGACTTTTCCTTTAAAATATCTTTCCTTCCAAGCCCGCCAGCTGCAGTTGAAGCATTTATTTTTTCCCCATTATTTCCGGATTGGCACAGGAGCTGATTTAGCATATAATTGGTGTCTCATGTGTATACAGTAGGTAGTGTATACCACTGCTATATATAGTATGTTTATAAAATGCTCATCGTGGCGTCAGATTCTAAATCAGCAATTCTCTTTCACGTGCAGCTGCATCCAAATGACTCTTTCCCTGGAGAAGGAAATATTTTATTTTCCTTCCAAGGCCACACAAAGACGGGGACACGAAGCGGAGCTGAGAGAAGGCAGTTTTTCTCAGGGAGAGCTGCCTTTTCCTGACAGTATGCTAGAGCAACTCTTGTGTTTGGTTCTGTCATGAAGGATTGATGTACTTTTGTACGGATTCCCAGAGGGAGGAGCATTTATGTTTTGTGATTCCCTGTGAGAATTAGAGTAACACTTTGCAAGTGCCCACTCAATTATTGTTATCATTGTTTAGTCACTATGTTAAGTTATGTCTGACTCTTGTGACCCCATGGGCTTAGCCGGCCCTCCAGGCTCCTCTGTCCATGAGATTTTCCAGGCAAGAATACTGGAGAGGATTGCCGTTTCCTCCTCCAGGGTATCTTCCCGACCCAGAGATCAAACCTGGATCTCCTGCAGTGGCAGGCAGATCACTGATCCACCAAGGAGGAGCTGAGCCCACACACTCAAAATTCATTTGTTAATCAAGTAAAATGTAATAAATGGGTAACTGTAGCATCTGTGCAAAGCAGTGTTCCCTATCTTTCAATTTTGGACGGTGCAATGTATAATGGACACAATGGAGCACACATAAAGATTTAATATTTTTGACCTTATATCCAAGAAAGAAAGAAAGTGAAGTCACTCAGTCGTGTCCAACTCTTTGTGATCCCATAGACTGTAGTCTACCAGGCTTCTCTGTCCATGGGATTTTCCAGGCAAGAGTACTGGAGTGGGTTGCCATTTCCTTCTCCAGGGGACCTTCCTGACCCAGGGATCAAATCCAGGTTTCCTGCATTGCAGGCAGCCGCTTTATGCTCTGAGCCACCAGGGAAGCCCACCTTATATCCATGGGCTGCATAAATGTCATATGCATTTAACTCTACATGGATGAAGCTGATCCAGAGAATACATGCAAAATTGTGAGTTCATAGAAAAGTGCTTTTGTCTGAACAGAGGTTTCATAACTTTCATCAATTTCTTATAGGATCCACAATTCAAAAATTAAGGAAAATGTTCAAAACCAAAGCTCTGAATTCATAGAATTCAACTCATCAAATATTTACTGCAAGTCAACTCATCAAATATTTAATCACATTTTGCCTGGAAATGTTTATATGTGTATATCTTGGCACTACTTCCATTCAGTTATAATAATAAAGAACCTAGAAGGTCATTGTAGACCTAATCTCTCCCAGATGTAATCTAGCATCAAGTGCTGTCAAGTCTAATGATCACATACTTTTCAAATCCACTCACTTTTCTCCAGTTCTACCAAGTCCCATCTACGCTCTCATCATCTCTCATCTGAACAGCTGCAATAGCCCCATCACTCTGTCATCATCCAGTCTTGTCCTCTGCCTATCCAATCTCCACAGGGAAGTTAGGGGATCTTTTAAGGATGCAAATCTGATTACATCCTTCCTTGACGAAGATGACTTCGTAAGTTCTCTCAAGTTAAATACCAGAGTCCTAAACATGACCCTGTATGGTCTGGCCTTTGCAGTCCCTCTCTGCTAAACACTCCAGCCAAAATAACCTTCTTTAATCCTCTGTATGGGCCGTGTCCTCGTCTGCCATAGGGTCTCCGTACATATTCTTCCCTCTGCCTTGAATACTCCTTTTTATTTTCTTTATCCCNTACTGCACAGTTGCACTCATCTCACATGCTAGTAAAGTAATGCTCAAAATTCTCCAAGCCAAGCTTCAACAGTACATGAACCATAAACTTCCAGATGTTCAAGCTGGATTTAGAAAAGGCAGAAGAACCATAGATCAAATTGCCACCATCCGCTGGATCATCAAAAAAAGCAAGAGAGTTCCAGAAAAACATCTATTTCTGCTTTAGTGACTATGCCAAAGCCTTTGACTGTGTAAATCACAGCAAACTGTAGCAAATTCTTTAAGAGATGGGAATACCAGACCACCAGACCTGCCAGGAAGTAACAGTTAGGACTGGACATGGAACAACCAACTGGTTACAAATTGGGAAAAGAGTACATCAAGGCTGTATATTTTTACCCTACTTATTTAACTTCTATGCAGAGTACATCATGTGAAATGCTGGACTTGATGAATCACAGGCTGGAATCAAGACTGCCAGGAGAATTATCAACAATCTCAGATATGCAGATGACACCACTCTAATGGCAGAAAGTGAAGAAAAACTAAAGACCCTCTTGATGAAGGTGAAAGAGGAAAGTGAAAAAGCTGGCTTAAAATTCAGCATTCAAAAAACTGAGATCATGACATCCAGTCTCATCACTTCATGACAAATAGAAGGGGAAAAAATGTAAACAGTGGCAGATTTTATTTTCTTGGCCTCCAAAATCACTGCAGACAGAGACTGCAGCCATGAAATGAAAAGATGCTTACTCCTTGGAAGAAAAGCTATTACAAACCTAGACAGCCTACTGGGCCTCCCTGGTGGCTTAGGCCATAAAGAATCTGTTCACAGTGTGGGAGACCTGGCTTGGGAAGATCCCCTGGAGAGGGAAAGGCTACCCACTTCAGTTTCTTACCTGGAGAATTCCATGGACAGAGGAGCCTGGTGGACTGTAGTCCATGGGGTCACAAAGAGCTGGACATGACTGAATGACTAACACAAAAAAAGAGCATGTTAGAAAGCAGAGGCATCACTTTGCTGACAAAGGTCCGCATAATCAAAGCTATGGTTTTCTGGTCGTCATGTACAGATTTAAGAGTTGGACCATAAAGAAGGCTGAGTGCCGGAGAATTGATGCTTTCAAACGGTGGTGCCGGAGAAGACTCTTGAGAGCCCCTTGGAGGCTCTCAAGGAGATGAAACCAGTCAATTCTAAAGGAAATCAACCCTGAATATTCATTGGAAGGACTGGTACTGAAGCTTCTATACGTTGGCCACCTGATACGAAGAGCCAACTCACTGGAAAAGACCCTGATGCTGGCAAAGACTGAAGGCAGGAGAAGGGGGTGACAGAGGATGAGGTGGTTAGATGGCATTAGTTGACTCAATGGACATGAGTTTGAGCAAACTCAGGGGGATAGTGAAGGACAGGGAAGCCCGGTGTGCTGCAGTCCATAGGGTCACAGATTTGGACATGATGTAGTGAATAAACAACTGCTGATTCATGTTGATGTATGGCAGAAACCAACATAATATTGTAAAGCAATTATCCTCCAATTAAAAATAAATACATTTAAAATAATAAGAAAGAAGAAAAAAAAGAAAGAAAAGGCTCTCTGGAGAAGGTGATACTGCATCTCCTTGTATGTGACTTTTCCTTTAAAATATCTTTCCTTCCAAGCCTGCCAGCTGCAGTTGAAGCATTTATTTTTTCCCCATTATTTCCGGATTGGCACAGGAGCTGATTTAGCATATAATTGGTGTCTCATGTGTATACAGTAGGTAGTGTATACCACTGCTATATATAGTATGTTTATAAAATGCTCATCGTGGCGTCAGATTCTAAATCAGCAATTCTCTTTCACGTGCAGCTGCATCCAAATGACTCTTTCCCTGGAGAAGGAAATATTTTATTTTCCTTCCAAGGCCACACAAAGACGGGGACATGAAGCGGAGCTGAGAGAAGGCAGTTTTTCTCAGGGAGAGCTGCCTTTTCCTGACAGTATGCTAGAGCAACTCTTGTGTTTGGTTCTGTCTTGAAGGACTGATGTACTTTTGTACGGATTCCCAGAGGGAGGAGCATTTATGTTTTGTGATTCCCTGTGAGAATTAGAGTAACACTTTGCAAGTGCCCACTCAATTATTGTTATCATTGTTTAGTCACTATGTTAAGTTATGTCTGACTCTTGTGACCCCATGGGCTTAGCCGGCCCTCCAGGCTCCTCTGTCCATGAGATTTTCCAGGCAAGAATACTGGAGAGGATTGCCTTTTCCTCCTCCAGGGTATCTTCCCGACCCAGAGATCAAACCTGGATCTCCTGCAGTGGCAGGCAGATCACTGATCCACCAAGGAGGAGCTGAGCCCACACACTCAAAATTCATTTGTTAATCAAGTAAAATGTCATAAATGGGTAACTGTAGCATCTGTGCAAAGCCATGTTCCCTATCTTTCAATTTTGGACGGTGCAATGTATAATGGACACAATGGAGCACACATAAAGATTTAATATTTTTGACCTTATATCCAAGAAAGAAAGAAAGTGAAGTCACTCAGTCGTGTCCAACTCTTTGTGATCCCATAGACTGTAGTCTACCAGGCTTCTCTGTCCATGGGATTTTCCAGGCAAGAGTACTGGAGTGGGTTGCCATTTCCTTCTCCAGGGGACCTTCCTGACCCAGGGATCAAATCCAGGTTTCCTGCATTGCAGGCAGCCGCTTTATGCTCTGAGCCACCAGGGAAGCCCACCTTATATCCATGGGCTGCATAAATGTCATATGCATTTAACTCTACATGGATGAAGCTGATCCAGAGAATACATGCAAAATTGTGAGTTCATAGAAAAGTGCTTTTGTCTGAACAGAGG
Organism: Oreotragus oreotragus; assembly: GCA_006410675.1. Classification (NCBI taxonomy): domain Eukaryota; kingdom Metazoa; phylum Chordata; class Mammalia; order Artiodactyla; family Bovidae; genus Oreotragus; species Oreotragus oreotragus. Next base: position 415,786 of record SJYX01015755.1, on the reverse strand, counting down.
TTTCATAACTTTCATCAATTTCTTATAGAATCCACAATTCAAAAATTAAGGAAAATGTTCAAAACCAAAGCTCTGAATTCATAGAATTCAACTCATCAAATATTTACTGCAAGTCAACTCATCAAATATTTAATCACATTTTGCCTGGAAATGTTTATATGTGTATATCTTGGCACTACTTCCATTCAGTTATAATAATAAAGAACCTAGAAGGTCATTGTAGACCTAATCTCTCCCAGATGTAATCTAGCATCAAGTGCTGTCAAGTCTAATGATCACATACTTTTCAAATCCACTCACTTTTCTCCAGTTCTACCAAGTCCCATCTACGCTCTCATCATCTCTCATCTGAACAGCTGCAATAGCCCCATCACTCTGTCATCATCCAGTCTTGTCCTCTGCCTATCCAATCTCCACAGGGAAGTTAGGGGATCTTTTAAGGATGCAAATCTGATTACATCCTTCCTTGACGAAGATGACTTCGTAAGTTCTCTCAAGTTAAATACCAGAGTCCTAAACATGACCCTGTATGGTCTGGCCTTTGCAGTCCCTCTCTGCTAAACACTCCAGCCAAAATAACCTTCTTTAATCCTCTGTATGGGCCGTGTCCTCGTCTGCCATAGGGTCTCCGTACATATTCTTCCCTCTGCCTTGAATACTCCTTTTTATTTTCTTTATCCCGTCACCTCTATTAACACCCCACCTCTCCACGCAGTAGACATTTAGCAAAATCTTCCGTGTCCTCCTTGGCTAGGTCAGTTCCACTCTATGCACCTTCATGGGACCCACCTTTCTCTATTTCAGAGCACTTATCACAATTAGAGCGTCTTCCCTGATGGCTCAGACAGTAAATTGTAAGCTTTTATTTACTTTGTGGTTATTTAATAAATGTGAATCCTTCCAGTTAGCCTCTAGGCTTCTTGAAAGCAAGTACTCCTTTTAAAAACTTATTTGGCTATGCTGGGTCTTAACTGCAGGATCTTTAGTTGTGGCATGCAGGATCTAGTTCCCTGACCAGGGGGTCAAACTCAGGCCCCCTGCATTGGGAGTACAGAGTGTTAGCCACTGGACCACCAGGGAAGTCTCAAGCAAGTACTCTTTGTTCTTGAATTTCCATGGCTTGGCATTCTGCCTAGTACAGAGGAGGCCTCAGTAAGTTTTTACTGAGTGAATGAATGGATGGTCTCTTCTTTTGAACTCTAAAGTATCGCTGTGTAGTAGATTGAACACATTGAAGGATTTCTAACCATCTGCCCTAAGATCACATGCCCTTTTCATTTACTTTCTTAGCTATGTGCTCTTGGGTCCCTTTGAGCCTCTCTGTTCTGCAAGTAGTTATAACCAATGAGTAGAAAGTACTGTTATTTCAAGTTTACAGATGCAGAAAACTGAGGCTTAGTAACAGCAGATAAACCATTCCTTGTATGTGTTAGTATCCTAATGTTACAAATAAAAGATCTGGATTAGTTACTCTCTAAGGATCATTCTTGATTATGATGTCTAAAAGTTTTGGGGATGAAAATTTTTGCAGCTTGAGATAGTCTGTTATCAACATTCAGTAGGGCACCGGGGAGAGAGAGACTTAAACCTGTAAATAGAAGTAGAAGTTCTGAATCTGACTTTTTACTGAAGCTTCTTCTTTTCAAGTATATAAATAAAAAACTCATTGTGAAATCAGACTCCAGGCAAGAGTCAGAGTTACCAAACTTCCCTCATTTCCTTGGCTTTATCTCTGGCAATATTATCTTTTAACATATGTATAGTGGTTGCAGTGAGGTGCCATGAAGGTCTCTCTCCAGGACCAAGGCATTCATTCTCTCAGCTGCTGGGAGTGTTGACTGCTGATGACTCACAACTGAGCCCTTTTCCAGCAGGTAGGTCAGTGGGTAGTCATTAAGTTGTGTCTGACTCTTTTGTGACCCCATGGACCCCGCCAGGCTCCTCTGTCCATGGAATTTTCCAGGCAAGAATACTGGAGTGGGTTGCCATTTCCTACTCCAGGGGATCTTCCTGATTCAGGGATTGAACTCATGTCTCCTGCATTAGTAAGTAGATTCTTTACCACTGGGGCTCTAGGGAAACCCCCNCCCCGCCAGGCTCCTCTGTCCATGGAATTTTCCAGGCAAGAATACTGGAGTGGGTTGCCATTTCCTACTCCAGGGGATCTTCCTGATTCAGGGATTGAACTCATGTCTCCTGCATTAGTAAGTAGATTCTTTACCACTGGGGCTCTAGGGAAACCCCCTCCAGGCAGTTGCCTCAGCCTAAGGGGCTCTGGAAGTGCCTCACCCAGCACTCAGCATCCATGCGCATTGCTGCCTTCCAATGACTGCTGGATGTGGAGGTACAAAGCCAGACCCTGTTATTCTAAATGGAGACAATTCTGGTGAGTGAAGTAGCATTCTAGTGCAAGATGAGCAAGAGGTACATTTTGGATCAGGCACAAGCAAGGCCAGCAAGCACTTGTGTGCCAGATGTGTAGCTAGTTCAGGCTCCATGTTACCCACTATAATAATAAATTAGTAATTCTCCTGAAGCTAATACCTATGGCTGCATGGAGAATCTCTCCTGGCCCAATAATAGAAGAGAAAAAAACCTGAGCTTGTTTAATGGATAAACTAGTGAATGAGTCAAAGGCAAAACTGGGCTATTGCTACACCACAGATCTTCTCAGGGTAGCCCTGAAAAATAGTGGTGTGAGAAAATCCTCCTAGCTGGCTGAAGCTTGGTGGATATCCATGTACGTGCAAAGAAAAGGGGCCTAAAGTAGAATATATCTGGATTATTGGACAGTGTTGAATGGCTGGTTAATCAGCAACAAAGAGGTCTGTGGAAAAGACACATATATGGACCTGTGAGAGTGGCCACAGTGTGAAGTCCTGTGTGTTGCACGTTACAACTCATCACAGAGCATCCACTGCAGAGGAGGCACCGAACAACCGCATGATACCAACCATTCTCTGGCCCTGGCCACTCCTCTGCTGACACGGAGGGCCACAGAGAGAGGGGCTACTTATCACGCCTGTGGCTAGCAGCATGGGCTCTCATTCACCAAGAATGATCCCGTTCCTGACAGGGTCTCAGGCTTAACCTGTAAGCAACAGAGACCATGTCCAAGTCCCCAGGATGGCAGTATCACTCCACGAGACCCACAAGACTGGGTGGCATGTCATCTGTGTTCCATCATGAAATATCAGTGCATAATCCATTTATAGATTTACCTTTCCTGCCCACAGGACCTCCGCTGACCTCACCAAATGATGATTTCACAAAACTGTCCGATCCACCACCACAGGGTCCTGCATAATTCTGCACCAGAACAAGGGACTTGCTGAGGAGCCAGAGAGGTATGGGAGTCACACACATCCACTGGGTTCAGGGGTCCCATCACGTACCACCCCTCCCAGACTCCTCCCACCTTACAGAGTAATGGGGGGGGGCATCTTGAAGGTACAACTGAGGTATTAGCTTAGGTACACTGAGCCACCAGGGAAGCCTGAAATGAGGTTTTAGGAGCTGCTTAATCCCAATGGACCGGTGTCCTTATAAGAAGAGATTAGGACGCAGAGTGACACCTGGAATGTGCGAGCACAGACGGACAGCCACATGCAGAGGCAACAGTGGGTAGCCATCTGCCAGCCAGGGAGGGAGGCCTTGGAAGAAACCAACCCTGTAGCACCCTGCTCTTGGGATTCCAGCCTCCAGAGTGGCCCTTTCTTTGTTTAAAAGGGCCATTTTGTGGTCTTTTGTTACGGGCACTCTAGCAAATGAATATATACAGGGATGTTTTCAAAGAGAGGACTGCAGATCCTATTTGATTTAATCAGCAGATATTTTCTCAAGTTGGGTCAACTTAAAATGGAGAATTCAGCCTAAAATCTTGCTGTATATAAACTCTAATTCATTAGCACATATCTGTATCCAGGAGAAAGATCTGAGTCCCCAACTGATAACCATTCCCTGCCACATGTTGTAACCTCTCATGGAACAATCAAAACCCCTAAAGCAAATATTTAAAGAAAGAAAGAAGCTTCTTTTCAGTCATGATATTTTCTACTTATCTGATTATACTCTAAGTAAGAATGGCAATCTCTTTATAAGAAATGTATCACTTTGTATACAGGATTGGATGCCTGACGAATGGGATAGGAACACCTGTATATGACAAGCTAGACAGAGTATTATAAAGCAGAGACATCACTTTGCCGACAAATGTCCATCTAGTCAAAGCTATGGTTTTTCAAGGAGTCATGTGGATGTAAGAGTTGGACCATAAAGAAGGCTGAGCACCAAAGAATTGATGCTTGTGAACTGTGGTGTTGAAGGCTCTTGAGAGTCCCTTGGACAGCAGGGAGATCAAAGCAGTCAGTCCTACAGGAAATCAACCTTGGATATTCATTGGAAAGACTGATGCTAATGCTGAAATTCCAATACTGTGGTCATCTTATGCCAAGAGCCGACTCACTGGAAAAGACCCTGATGCTGGGAAAGATTGAGGGCAGGAAAAAAAGAGGCCTACACAGGTTGAGATGGTTGGGTGGCATCATTGACTCAATGGACATGAGTTTGAGCAAACTCCGGGAGATAGTGAAGGACTGGGAAACCTAGCGTGCTGCAGTCCAGGGTTGCAAAGAGTTGGGCATGACTGAAAGACGTTACCTTAAAATGCCTGATTCCCAGTCTTTGATCACAATGGGACCACAGGCAGGCCTATAGGGCAGGGTCAGGAGCCCAGGAAGTCCAAGATCAAGGTGCCAGCAGATTCCCTCTGGTGAGGGGCTATTTCCTGGTTTACAGACAAACTGTTTTCTCATGCCCTTACATGGCTTTTCCTTAGTGCAGGCACAGAGAGAAAGGGGAGGAGGGGGGGAGGGAGAATGCTTCTCTCTCTCTCTTTTTACAAGGGCATTAATCCCATGATGGCTTCCCTTGTGGCTCAGCTGGTAAAGAATCCGCCTGCAATGTGGGAGACCTGGGTTCGATCCCTGATTTGGGAAGATCTCCTGGAGAAGGGAAAGGCTACCCACTGCAGTATTCTGGCTGGGAGAATTCCATAAACTGTATAGTCATGGGGTCACAAAGAGTCAGACACGACTGAATGACTTTCACTAATCCCATGATGAGGAATCTATTAATACCTTCATGCTGTAATCTAATTTGAATTACTTTCCAAAGGCCCCGCCTCCAAATACTACTATATTAGGGCCTTAACATGTCAATAGCGTTTGGAGGGAGTGTGGGACAGGGCAGACAAGCACTGAGTCCATAGAAATATCCACTGTAAGGAATCTGTTGATAAAGCAGTTAAAGGACTTGGCCTCAGGTCACGTGAGGTGCAACAGGGCCTGATTTTAAATCCAGAACTTATTCTTTACTGAGGCTCCACTTTTACACATGGAACATCAGTAAATGTCCTCCCTACACAGTGCATCAGACCCAGGACAGGGACCATCACTGATTCCTCTCCTAAAGAAAGCTGCTTCTGGCAGAAAGAAAGACCGGGATATCAGAGAAACTGAACATTTTGAAAATTATTTTCTCATCCCTGAGGCAGTTCAGAAGGAATGGCCTATGAGAAAAAGTGAATGCATGACTCTGCCCGACTCTTTTGCTCTCCTGCGTTCTTTCCTTTCTTCCTCTTATTTAGTCCTTACCAAAGGCATGGAACTAGTTTCTTACTAGTTCATCCCCTCCGTGCTGGGGATGCAAGAGTGAGGAAGACAGACACAACCCCTTGCTTTCACAGGACATTCTTTCTTATCTCTAGTCTTTTCTGTTCTCTCCTAACTACTTTTTCTCTGCCTCCCAGAGGAAGATACTGGTATGCAAAGTTTAGTAAACCCTGTCCACCCTAGGTCACTGGAATGCATATGTGGTCTCATTTCCTTTCGTTTGCATAAATCTCTTCCTCTCGGTTTTCTTATTTTAAATTTTTCTTTTCATGTCTTATGTATTCTCCCAGTTTCTAGCATCGGCATACATTTATTACAAAATATGATTTTATATTCAGTGTCCAAGGAGTTCTAATCTAGTTATAAATTCGTGTGTGTGTGTGTGTGCACGCATTCGTGTGCTTAGTCATGTCCAGCTCTGCGATCCCACATACCGTAGGCCACCATGCTCCTCTGTCCATGGGATTCTCCAGGCAAGGATACTGGAGTGGGTTGCATGCCCTCCTCCAGGGGATCTTCCTGACCCAGGGATCAAACCCACATCTCCTGTTCTCTTGGATTTGCATTGCATTATTCTTTACGACTAGCACCACTTGGGAGCCCTATAAATTCCTTAGAAACAGTATTTGCATATTATAGGTAAGACTGGCAATATGAGTGCCACCCACATTCTGAAAGAAGTTGGGGACTCACCTTCCCCATGTGTACAGAGGAAGAGGCTGGATGAGATCAGTGGTTGCTCTCTGCCGAGACTGCCCATTTAGGTTACCTGGAGAGCTTTGAAGACACATCAGAGCTTGAGTCCCACTTCCAGAGCCCCTTCCTTAATTGCTGAAGTGTGGGACTTGGGGATTGGTATTGTGTGAGCTGTTAATAGTAGTCAGTCAGACTACTGGCTGAAGGTTCTTCGCAGTTTTAACATTCAGTCACCCCTCAGTGAAACCTTTATAAAAATAGATGCTAAAGTATTACTTTGCATCAAAGTATTACTGGCTCAGATTTCATCTCTACACCCCTAATTTAGTTAAGAAGCTTTCCTGGTAAGGATCTGCCTCCATTGTAGTGAAGGTTTTTGACATGGAGTTAGGTGATGATGCCTAAATGTTTCCTCAATAGAACAGGGATATTCTTCTCCTCCTTACTGCCACTTGTAATCTACTGTGATAGAACTTTTCCCTCTGCCTCCTGCTCATCTCAACTCCAACCCATCTTCAACAAAGGAAAGATTGCCAAGAAAGACTAATCTTTAAAAATCCAATCTGATCACATCACTCCTCTGTATGCCACTCCCTTCAATAACTGCCGCTTTCCTCAGGGTCAAGTGCAACTCCTTGGGTATGTCACACAAGAAACTGCCCTCCTCTCCTGGCTTATATTCACATGCAGACACTCTACATGTTTCAGTCTTATTAAACCAATAACAACCAATCTTTTATAGCACTTACTATATATCTAGAGGTTTTTATATGCATTAAATTATTAAAGACTCACAACAACCCTAGATACCGTTGATCTCCATTTTATCTGCGAAGAAACCAAGACTCAGGTTCAATAACTTGCTTGAATTTCACAGACCTGGGATTCAAAATCTGACACTCTGATTTCAGATTCTGTGCTTCTTGACCGCTGCGTGTTCTCTCTCTCAATCTTATCAAACTTCAGTTGGCGTTTCTCTGTTTTGAAAGTTTATCTTTCAACAGATCCTCAGATACTGATTAAAACTTTTGAAACTTTAATATGCAGCTAAAGTGTTTTCTCTTTTAGAAACAGTCTCTGAGCCCTCACATTTCATGCTGCCTTTACCTCTTCTCTACTCTCCAGGTACCATGTCTCAGCATCTCCATCCTGGCATTTGTTGTACTATATTATAATTTTTTATGTATCTCCCTCAGAGTGGAGTGAAATACATTTGTGAAATCTTTGGGGGGAGGAGTGTCTTCTGGTCTGCCATCTGTGTATTGCTGTCACTAGTCACAGGTGACAGTAAAGTCCTGGACAGGGGTGTTTCTGGAGACAGAGTAGCTATGCCATTTATCATCCAACCCAGGACATTTCTGAGGGTGAAAGTGGGCAATGTTAACAGTTGTCCACGGATTAATGGGCACAAACCTGGATGTATAATTTCCTTATTTTAAAAACTTCTTCCTACCATAATTTCCCTCAGGTCTTAATAGCAAATTCTTAGGCAGAATAGAGAAATTGATCTGCCTTCAAGTAAATCCTTTTATTTTGCAAGAAAGCTGATACAAATTCTCCAAGGTACACATGCTTTTAATTCTACAACATCTATACTTTTTCTCATAGCTAAATTTAAATAAAAAGTTAGTAGCTGTGTGTAGAATTGGTGTCTCATTAATGGGCATGGTATTTAGTTAGTGGTCACAAATCATTGGTGTTAAAATCTCATGAAATTGGGGATCTTACAGTAGGAGAAATGCTGACTGACCTGGTATACAGATTGCGGTGTTTAAGGATGAATGAAGTTGAGCCTTCTCTCTCTCTTTCTCTCATTCCCACTAGATGAGGTCCAAAGAACACTTCTGCATCTCCCTGTGTTACTCTTTTCTGAGTCCCTCAAGGGGAACACCAGTGGACAGTCTGACTGATCCTAGCTCAGCCAGTCACAAGACGATCACTGGTGCTTGACTGTCTGCCGGTGACTCCATTCTGCTGTTAGCTCTGTAACCTTGGGGAAATTAATCTGACTGAGTTTCCTCATTTATAAAATAGTAGTAGTACCTACCACATATGGTTATTATGTTAATATCTCAAAATACTCAGATCAATAGGGCTTCCCAGGTAGCGCTAGTGGTAAAGAACCTGCCTGTGCATCGCCAACTATTCTACTTCATGCATATATAACACGTATACTTCCCTCTGAGTCTGGCTGAGAATGCTGGCTATTACTTCAAATTTCTGTACTATGGGGCCTCCAGTAGGTGATGCAATCATGAGGCTCTGATGAGGTTTAGCTGAGGAATAAGGAGGACATTTAGGTCTCAAACTCTAGCAGTACCTCAGTGGTGCTATGGATCGTGACCCAGTTAATAAATCACAGTATTGCTTTTTACACCTGAGTTCCCCAGGAGTCTTTGGAAAGGAAGAACATTTGTTAGTAGGGGATTCGAACATTCTTTGTGCCTTCAAACAACCTCCAGGTATCTTTGAAACTGTACTCCTTTACTGAGTTGATAAGAGGAGGCTGAAGAGCATTAAGTTATGGTGTGTGTGTGTCTGTGTGTTTAGTCACTCAGTGATGTCTGACTCTTTGCAACTCCTTGGACAATAGCCTACAAGGCTCCTCTGTCCATGGAATTTTTCAGGCAAGAATACAGGCTGCTACTGCTGCTAAGTTGCTTCAGTCATGTCCGACTCTGTGNGTGTTTAGTCACTCAGTGATGTCTGACTCTTTGCAACTCCTTGGACAATAGCCTACCTGTCTCTTATACACATCTAGATGTGTATAAGAGACAGCCACCCCTCCCAGACTCCTCCCACCTTACAGAGTAATGGGGGGGGGCATCTTGAAGGTACAACTGAGGTATTAGCTTAGGTACACTGAGCCACCAGGGAAGCCTGAAATGAGGTTTTAGGAGCTGCTTAATCCCAATGGACCGGTGTCCTTATAAGAAGAGATTAGGACGCAGAGTGACACCTGGAATGTGCGAGCACAGACGGACAGCCACATGCAGAGGCAACAGTGGGTAGCCATCTGCCAGCCAGGGAGGGAGGCCTTGGAAGAAACCAACCCTGTAGCACCCTGCTCTTGGGATTCCAGCCTCCAGAGTGGCCCTTTCTTTGTTTAAAAGGGCCATTTTGTGGTCTTTTGTTACGGGCACTCTAGCAAATGAATATATACAGGGATGTTTTCAAAGAGAGGACTGCAGATCCTATTTGATTTAATCAGCAGATATTTTCTCAAGTTGGGTCAACTTAAAATGGAGAATTCAGCCTAAAATCTTGCTGTATATAAACTCTAATTCATTAGCACATATCTGTATCCAGGAGAAAGATCTGAGTCCCCAACTGATAACCATTCCCTGCCACATGTTGTAACCTCTCATGGAACAATCAAAACCCCTAAAGCAAATATTTAAAGAAAGAAAGAAGCTTCTTTNGCCTAAAATCTTGCTGTATATAAACTCTAATTCATTAGCACATATCTGTATCCAGGAGAAAGATCTGAGTCCCCAACTGATAACCATTCCCTGCCACATGTTGTAACCTCTCATGGAACAATCAAAACCCCTAAAGCAAATATTTAAAGAAAGAAAGAAGCTTCTTTTCAGTCATGATATTTTCTACTTATCTGATTATACTCTAAGTAAGAATGGCAATCTCTTTATAAGAAACGTATCACTTTGTATACAGGATTGGATGCCTGACGAATGGGATAGGAACACCTGTACATGACAAGCTAGACAGAGTATTATAAAGCAGAGACATCACTTTGCCGACAAATGTCCATCTAGTCAAAGCTATGGTTTTTCAAGGAGTCATGTGGATGTAAGAGTTGGACCATAAAGAAGGCTGAGCACCAAAGAATTGATGCTTGTGAACTGTGGTGTTGAAGGCTCTTGAGAGTCCCTTGGACAGCAGGGAGATCAAAGCAGTCAGTCCTACAGGAAATCAACCTTGGATATTCATTGGAAAGACTGATGCTAATGCTGAAATTCCAATACTGTGGTCATCTTATGCCAAGAGCCAACTCACTGGAAAAGACCCTGATGCTGGGAAAGATTGAGGGCAGGAAAAAAAGAGGCCTACACAGGTTGAGATGGTTGGGTGGCATCATTGACTCAATGGACATGAGTTTGAGCAAACTCCGGGAGATAGTGAAGGACTGGGAAACCTAGCGTGCTGCAGTCCAGGGTTGCAAAGAGTTGGGCATGACTGAAAGACGTTACCTTAAAATGCCTGATTCCCAGTCTTTGATCACAATGGGACCACAGGCAGGCCTATAGGGCAGGGTCAGGAGCCCAGGAAGTCCAAGATCAAGGTGCCAGCAGATTCCCTCTGGTGAGGGGCTATTTCCTGGTTTACAGACAAACTGTTTTCTCATGCCCTTACATGGCTTTTCCTTAGTGCAGGCACAGAGAGAAAGGGGAGGAGGGGGGGAGGGAGAATGCTTCTCTCTCTCTCTTTTTACAAGGGCATTAATCCCATGATGGCTTCCCTTGTGGCTCAGCTGGTAAAGAATCCGCCTGCAATGTGGAAGACCTGGGTTCGATCCCTGATTTGGGAAGATCTCCTGGAGAAGGGAAAGGCTACCCACTGCAGTATTCTGGCTGGGAGAATTCCATAAACTGTATAGTCATGGGGTCACAAAGAGTCAGACACGACTGAATGACTTTCACTAATCCCATGATGAGGAATCTATTAATACCTTCATGCTGTAATCTAATTTGAATTACTTTCCAAAGGCCCCGCCTCCAAATACTACTATATTAGGGCCTTAACATGTCAATAGCGTTTGGAGGGAGTGTGGGACAGGGCAGACAAGCACTGAGTCCATAGAAATATCCACTGTAAGGAATCTGTTGATAAAGCAGTTAAAGGACTTGGCCTCAGGTCACGTGAGGTGCAACAGGGCCTGATTTTAAATCCAGAACTTATTCTTTACTGAGGATCCACTATTACACATGGAACATCAGTAAATGTCCTCCCTACACAGTGCATCAGACCCAGGACAGGGACCATCACTGATTCCTCTCCTAAAGAAAGCTGCTTCTGGCAGAAAGAAAGACCGGGATATCAGAGAAACTGAACATTTTGAAAATTATTTTCTCATCCCTGAGGCAGTTCAGAAGGAATGGCCTATGAGAAAAAGTGAATGCATGACTCTGCCCGACTCTTTTGCTCTCCTGCGTTCTTTCCTTTCTTCCTCTTATTTAGTCCTTACCAAAGGCATGGAACTAGTTTCTTACTAGTTCATCCCCTCCGTGCTGGGGATGCAAGAGTGAGGAAGACAGACACAACCCCTTGCTTTCACAGGACATTCTTTCTTATCTCTAGTCTTTTCTGTTCTCTCCTAACTACTTTTTCTCTGCCTCCCAGAGGAAGATACTGGTATGCAAAGTTTAGTAAGCCCTGTCCACCCTAGGTCACTGGAATGCATATGTGGTCTCATTTCCTTTCGTTTGCATAAATCTCTTCCTCTCGGTTTTCTTATTTTAAATTTTTCTTTTCATGTCTTATGTATTCTCCCAGTTTCTAGCATCGGCATACATTTATTACAAAATATGATTTTATATTCAGTGTCCAAGGAGTTCTAATCTAGTTATAAATTCGTGTGTGTGTGTGTGTGTGTGTGTGTGCACGCATTCGTGTGCTTAGTCATGTCCAGCTCTGCGATCCCACATACCGTAGGCCACCATGCTCCTCTGTCCATGGGATTCTCCAGGCAAGGATACTGGAGTGGGTTGCATGCCCTCCTCCAGGGGATCTTCCTGACCCAGGGATCAAACCCACATCTCCTGTTCTCTTGGATTTGCATTGCATTATTCTTTACGACTAGCACCACTTGGGAGCCCTATAAATTCCTTAGAAACAGTATTTGCATATTATAGGTAAGACTGGCAATATGAGTGCCACCCACATTCTGAAAGAAGTTGGGGACTCACCTTCCCCATGTGTACAGAGGAAGAGGCTGGATGAGATCAGTGGTTGCTCTCTGCCGAGACTGCCCATTTAGGTTACCTGGAGAGCTTTGAAGACACATCAGAGCTTGAGTCCCACTTCCAGAGCCCCTTCCTTAATTGCTGAAGTGTGGGACTTGGGGATTGGTATTGTGTGGGATGTTAATAGTAGTCAGTCAGACTACTGGCTGAAGGTTCTTTGCAGTTTTAACATTCAGTCACCCCTCAGTGAAATCTTTATAAAAATAGATGCTAAAGTATTACTTTGCATCAAAGTATTACTGGCTCAAATTTCATCTCTACACCCCTAATTTAGTTAAGAAGCTTTCCTGGTAAGGATCTGCCTCCATTGTAGTGAAAATATTCTAAAAGGACTTATTAAGAAAATGAAATGCAAAAAGGCAAAATGGCTGTCTGAGGAGGCCTTAGATATAGCTCAGGAAAGAAGAGAAGCGAAAGGTAAAGGAGAAAAGGAAAGATATACCCATTTGAATGGAGAGTTCCAAAGAAGAGAAAAGAGAGGTAAGAAAGCCTTCCTCAGTGAACATGCAAAGAAACAGAGGAAAAGAATACAATGGGAGACTAGAGAGCTCTTCAAGAAAATTAAAGATTCCAAGGGAATATTTCATGCAAAGATGGGCACAATAAAGAACAGAAATGGCATGGACTTAACAAAAGCAGAAGATATTAAGAAGAGGTGGCAAGAATAACAGAGAACTATACAAAAAAGATCTCAATGACCCAGATAACCGTGATGGTGTGATCACTCACCTAGAGCCAGACATCTTGGAGTGTAATGTCAAGAGGGTCTTAGGAAGCATCACTACGAACAAAGCTAGTGGAGGTGATTGAATTCCAGTTGAGCTATTTCAAATCCTAAAAGAAGATGTTGTGAAAGTGCTGCACTCAACATGCCAGCAAATTTGGGAAACTCAGCAGTGGCCACAGGACTGGAATAGGTCAGTTTTCATTCCAATCCCAAAGAAAGGCAATGCCAAAGAATGCTCAAACTACCGCGCAATGGCACTCATTTCACACGCTAACAAAGTAATGCTTAAAATTCTCCAAGAGAGGCTTCAATAGCACATGAACCAAGAACTCCCACATGTTCAAGCTGGATTTAGAAAGGCAGAGAAACCAGAAATTCAATTGCCAACATCCACTGGATCATAGAAAAAGCAAGAGAATTCCAGAAAAACATCTACTTCTGTTTCATTGACAATGCTAAAACTTTTGACTGTGTGGATCACAGCAAACTGTGGAAAATTCTTCAAGAGATGGAAATACCAGACCACCTCACCTGCCTCCAGCAAAACGTGTATACAGGTCAAGAAGCAACAGTTAGAACCAGACATGGAACTATGGACTGGTTCCAAATTGGGAAAGGAACATGTCAGGGCTGTATAAACATGTCAGGGCTCTGCTTATTTAACTTCTGTGCAAAGTACATCATATGAAATGCTGGGCTGGATGAAGCACAAGCTGAAATCAAGAGTGCCTGGAGTTTATAGTTATTGGAGTCTATACGTCTACTATGGTGGGATTACCATCTTTCGTTTCTTCTTGATTTCTCGGAGAACTACTTTCACTTTCTTCTCTCACTTTATCGACCGAATTTTGAGTTGTAAGTTTTTTGATTCTAGCACCATAGACCAGCCATCACTTCATGGCAAATAGAAGGGGAAACTGTGCAAACAGTGGCAGATTTTATTTCCTTGGGCTCCAAAATCACTGCAGATGGTGACTGCAGCCATGAAATAGTAGATGCTTGTTTCTTTGAAGAAAATCTGTGAAAAACCTAGACCACATATTAAAAAGCAGAGATATTATCTTGCTGACAAAGGCCCATCTAATCAAAACTATGGTTTTTCCAGTAGTCATGTAAGGATGTGAGATTTAAACCATAAAGAAGGCTGAGCATCGAAGAGTTGATGCTTTTGAAATGTGGTGTTGGAGAAGACTCTTGAGAGTCCCTTGGACAGGAAGAAGATCAAACCAGTCCATCCTAAAGGAAATCAGTCCTGAATATTCATTGGAAGGACTGATGCTGAAATGTATGCAGGTCAAGAAGCAACAGTTAGAACCAGACAGGGAACTATGGACTGGTTCCAAATTGGGAAAGGAACATGTCAGGGCTGTATATTGTCACTCTGCTTATTTAACTTCTATGCAAAGTACATCATATGAAATGCTGGGCTGGATGAAGCACAAGCTGAAATCAAGAGTGCCTGGAAAAATATCAATAACCTCAGATATGCAGATGATACCACCCTAATGGTAGAAAGCAAAGAAGAACTAAAGAGCCTCTTGATGAAAGTGAAAGAAGAGAGTGAAATAGCTGGCTTAAAACTCAACATTCAAAAAACTAAGATCGTGGTATCTGGTCCCATCACTTCATGGCAAATAGAAGGGGAAACAGTGCAAACAGTGGCAGATTTTATTTCCTTGGGCTTCAAAATCACTGCAGATGGTGACTGCAGCCATGAAATAGTAGATGCTTGTTTCTTTGAAGAAAATCTGTGAAAAACCTAGACCACATATTAAAAAGCAGAGCTATTGCCTTGCTGACAAAGGCCCATCTAGTCAAAACTATGGTTTTTCCAGTAGTCATGTATGGATGTGAGATTTAAACCATAAAGAAGGCTGAGCATCGAAGAGTTGATGCTTTGAAATGTGGTGTTGGAGAAGACTCTTGAGAGTCCCTTGGACAGGAAGGAGATCAAACCAGTCAATCCTAAAGGAAATCAGCCCTGAATATTCATTGGAAGGACTGATGCTGAAACTGAAGCTCCAGTACTTTGGCCATCTGATGTGAAGAGCCAACTCATTGGAAAAGACCCCGATGCTGGGAAAGATTGAAGGCAGGAGGAGAAGGAGATGACAGAGAAGAAGTTGGTTGGATGGCATCACTAACTCAATAACGTGAGTTTGAGCAGTCTCCAGGAGATGGTGAAGGACAGGGAAGCCTGGCTTGCTGCAGTCCATGGGGTTGCAAAGAGTGGCACACAACTGAACAATAACAAAAGGATTGAATTAGAAATGGAGTAGAATGAGATTCAGACCTGTTTAATGATTTTCCTTTGTATCAGTCTCTTGTAGACAGCTCACATTTTGGGAACCACTGGATGGTGGAAAGAGAGAAAGAAATGATATAAAGGCTAATGACTTTGAATGTGAGCATTGGATTTGAAAAGTGTCTCTGCTACTTAACACCTTATCTTTCAATCTGTTTTCCTTTTCCGAGCTTCTTTTCATCTGTAAATTTTTAAGCCACTTTTCCACCATAAAGATTAGTGACCATCACACTAGATTATGTATGTGAAAGATCCTCCCACACATAGTCTTAAACATTGAGGATCCTCAGGATTGAGGAAATGGCTTATTCTATCTAGAGTTTTAGAAAACCTTTTATGGGAAAATTGACTTTAACCCCCAAATTTTATGATAAAAACCAGTTTTATTAGCTCTATTGTGAATCACATCTGGACACGTTAGAAATATCACCTGCTTAACTACCCATAAAATCTCACATGCTTATTAAAGAATAAAAAATTACCAAGATCCCAAAATTAAACAGATATAATGGTAGGAAGTAATTTATGCAAAGGAATGATAGAATAGTTACCCTGAAAAAGTCTAATGGGAGAGGCAAGAATATTGATACCATATTTTAACAATTCTAGTTTCCACAATATTTTGTTAACATTTTTGTGAGTTGTGACTTTACTTAGCTCTATTGTGTATCACATCTGGACACGTTAGAAATACCACCTGCTTAACTACCCATAAAATCTCACATGCTTATTAAAGAATAAACAATTACCAAGATCCCAAAATTAAACAGATATAATGGTAGGAAGTAATTTATGCAAAGGAATGATAAAATAGTTACCCTGAAAAGGTCTAATGGGAGAGGCAAGAAAATTGATACCATATTTTAACAATTCTAGTTTCCACAATATTTTGTTAACATTTTTGTGAGTTGTGACTTTCAGTTATACCTTGTACATGACAAACATGGTAAGTACTGTTTTGGAAAGAATTCTACAGTACTCTGGGAAGGGTAGGCAAGAGTAGACATCAGAGAAAGCTTCCCAAAGGAGACAATACTTAGTTATGTGGAAGGATAAGTGAGTGGACTAAGGAAGGAGAGTGGCAAAGAAGATAGTGGTGTGTGCAAAGACACAGTCAGATTATTAATTATGTTCAGGGCCCTGCCAAGCATTGTATATATCAGCAGCATGAGAGGGAATGAAGAACTAATTGACCAAGAGGCAATGGTTAGTTCTAGGTCAGGTCACATACAGTAAGATTAACTGATCTGGATCTTATCCGAGGAGCAATAAGGCGTCTTTTAAACAGGGTCTCACAAGCTTGGATTTGCAATATTGATAGATTTTCAGGACTGCTGGCATAAAGAAAGTAGGCAGTGACCTAAGGACCAGAATGAGGNATACAGTAAGATTAACTGATCTGAATCTTATCCGAGGAGCAATAAGGCGTCTTTTAAACAGGGTCTCACAAGCTTGGATTTGCAATATTGATAGATTTTCAGGACTGCTGGCATAAAGAAAGTAGGCAGTGACCTAAGGACCAGAATGAGGAAGGGCATTCTTGGAAACGGAATTTAAATCCAGGTGTCTGTAGTGAGGTAACCAAAGAAGGGCTCTGGGAAAGAAGCTAGCTAAACGTCATCCTGACTGGTCAGAGCAGAAGCCCGCAGGTGCAGGTTGATTTGCCTCACCAACCCTACATCGACAGAGGCTATATTTCCATGACCATTTCTAGGCAAGTGTGTGCTCCTGGCACCATCACCACGTGCCCTGGGGACAAATTGAAATGGTCTTTGAATGTGTGAATGCCCCATTATATCTGAGTGTCTGAAAATCTCTCTCCGCAAACCGGAACTGTACAAAAGGCATCTGCTCTCAATAGGGAACAACTGTGCACTGGAGTTGGCAGGACAACGTTGGAAAGAAAGCAAGGAACAGCTCTGCTGCCTACCAAGCTTCTTGCTAAAGGCCACTTCCGTTCTCTCTCCCCCACCAACCAGAGGGAGAGCGCTGTGTACTCGCATTCATCAATCTAAAAGTTCACAGTAAACTGCCCCAGGAGTTGAATTACCTTAGCTACTGTTTCTCAGAAATGTGGCACTCTGCAATCAAGAGGTTTCAAATGAGATTCCCTGAAGACAGTCATTGTTCCTTCATCTGTTCAAAAATAAAGCACTTGCAAAGTTACAACTGTGTTCACCACAGAAAGT
The DNA here is from genome assembly GCA_006410675.1 of Oreotragus oreotragus. Taxonomy (NCBI): domain Eukaryota; kingdom Metazoa; phylum Chordata; class Mammalia; order Artiodactyla; family Bovidae; genus Oreotragus; species Oreotragus oreotragus. The sequence continues at coordinate 398,213 of SJYX01015755.1, read as the reverse complement.
GTTGCTTGGTTTCATAAAAATGGTGGGTGGGAAGAACATACTGGCAAAAAAAAAGAAAAGAAAAGGTCTGGAAAAGAATAGTTTTCAGCACATCCCTAAGAAAAGTTTATTGAAACCCTTTTATTTTTTGGATCTGAGAGAAACTTTTGCTGAGCAGGTGAGCAGGATGGGCTTGCTTAAGAGCCCAAGGCAGGACATGAATTCCCAGCAACTTGGGCTTATTTTGGCTCTGTCATGTAATACTTGTAGCATTCTAGACTAGTCACTTAAGATCCTCAGAACTCATTTTCTTCACTCTTGCAGAATAAGTGTGGATGAAAATATAGGATGTTATAAATCACTTTGTAAAATATAATGAGCTATGACTCTAAAGGATCAAAATTATTTGCTAAATCCTTGAAGAAAGCAGTCTTTTTTGATCCCTAGTCCATTATTAATTAAAAATCATCATTGAAATTATATGTGTTGGATGGAGACGAGATGGCAGAGTAGAAGGTCATAAGCCTCACCCACCGCTTACAAAAAACACTAAAACCACAACTAATTCCAGAACAGCCATTAACAACAACAAAAATGCCGGAACCTACCAAAAAACTCCTACATCCAAAGACAAAGAAGAAGCTGCAACAGGCCAGTAGGAGGGGCACAATCACAGTAAAATCAAATCCCACGCAAGCTACAAACTGGGGAATAATTATACCACAGAAGTTCTCCCATAAGATTGAAAGTTTCGAACCCCACCATCAGGCTCCCCAGCCTGGGGGTCTGGCAATAGGAGTAGGATCCCCCAGAGAGTCTGGCTTTGAAGGGTAGGGGGTTTGACTTCAAGAATCCCATAGGACTGGGGGAAACAGAAACCCCACATTTGGAGATCACACACAAGGTCTTGTGCATACCAGGATCCTGGGTAAAAAGCAGTTATCTCATGAGAGGCTAGGCCTGCTAGTATTAGGGAGTCTTCTGCGGAGGCAGGGTGCAGCAGTGGCTCCCTGCAGGGACGAAGTCACTGGCAGCAGTGGTTCTGGGAAGAACTTATTGGCCTGAGTCCTCCTGGAGGCTGCCACTTTCTCACCAAGACCTGGCACCAGCCAAAAGCCTGTAGACTCCAGTGCTGGTATGCCTCAGACCAAACAACCAACAGGGAAGAAACACAGCCCTCCCCATCAGCAGACAGACCACTTAAAGTTTTCCTGACCACCAGCTGCCTGGTAAACACAGCTCTTGACATAGCCCTGCCCACCTGAGGGACAACACCCAGCTCTACCCACCAGTTGGCAGGAACCAGCCACTTCTACCAAGAAGCCTGCACAAGACTCTAGATCAGCCTCATTCACCTGGGGGCAGATAGCAGAAGCAAGAACTATAACTCTGCAGCCTACAGAACAGAAACCACAATCACAGGAAATCAGACAAAATGAGACTGCAAAGGGGTGTGTCCAAAACCCCAAAAGAACAACTAAGGGAAGTTGAGGTATGCAATCTACATGAAAAATACTTCAGAGTAATGACAATAAAGATAATCCAATATCTCAGAAAAAGAACAGAGGCAGAGATCAAGAAGATACAATAAATGTTTAACAAAGACCTAAATGAACTAAAAAAACAGAGATGAATACAATACTGGCAAAGAAAAATACACTGGAAAGAATCAATACTAGAATAATAAGCAGAAGAACAGTAAGTGATATGGAAGACAAAATGATGGAAATCACTGCCATGGAACAGAATAAAGAAGAACAAAAAGACTTGAGGACCCAGAGACCTCGGTGACAATATGAGACACACCAACATTCACATTATAGGCGTTCCACAGAAGAAGAGAGAAAGAAAGGACCTGAGAAAATATATTTGAGGAGATAGCTGAAAACTTCTCTAACATGGGAAAAGAAAGTCATCGAAGCTGAGGAAGCACAAAGAGTCCCATGCAGGATGAACCCTGCTGAGACAAACAGTAATCAAATTGACAAAAATTAAAGACAAAGAAAATAACAAGGGAAAAGCAGCAAATTACATACAGGGAATTCTCATAAGGTTATTGAGTGAACTCTTTGCAGAAGTTCTCCAGACCAGAAGGGAGTGTCACGATGTATTTAACGTGACGAAAGAAGCTACAACCAAGAATACTCTACCCAGCAAGGCACTCATTTAGATTCAACAGATCGAAAGCACAAACAAGCAAAAGCTAAGAGAATCCAGCACCACCAGACCAACTTTCCAACAAATGCTAAAGGAACTTCTCTAGGCAGAAGAAAAAAGGCCACAACTAGGCTTCCCTGGTTTATCAGACTGTACAGAATCTGCTTGCAATGCAGGAAGCTCAAGTTTGATCTCTGGGTCAGGAAGATACCCTGGAGAAGGAAATGGTAACATACTCCAGTATTCTTGCCTGGAGAATCCCATGGACAGAGGAGCCTAGAAGCTATAGTCCATGGGGTTGCAAAAGAATTGGACACGACTGAGCAATTATCACTTTCATAGAAACAAGCAAATTACAAAATGGAAAAGCTCACCAGGAAAGGCAGACATACACTGCTGCTGCTGCTGCTGCTGCTAAGTCACTTCAGTCGTGTCCGACTCTGTGTGACCCCATAGACGGCAGCCCACCAGGCTCCCCCATCCCTGGGATTCTCCAGGCAAGAATACTGGAGTGGGTTGCCATTTCCTTCTCCAATGCATGAAAGAGAAAAGTGAAAGTGAAGTCGCTCAGTCTGTCCGACTGTTAGCGACCCCATGGACTGCAGCCCACCAGGCTACTCCGTCCATTGGATTTTCCAGGCAAGAGTACTGGGGTGGGGTGCCATTGCCTTCCCCGAGACATACACTAAAGGTAGAAAATCATTCATGCACAAATGTGATATCAAAACCAGCAACTGTGAGAAGAGCAGAGGTAAATGGAGGATATTGGAAATGCATTTGAAATTAACTCATTATTGACCAGGGGATTTTTTGCAGAAACGAACTCCTGTGGCCAGCAATTTTTCTTTTGGCAGGCCAAGAATTAATTCTTTTATTTCACAAACACTGTGTGAGTTATCACATTCAATAGTTACACCTCACACACCTATAAAGGCTTCTAATTTCTTTTTTTTTTTTTTACTATTTTATTTATTTTTATTTTTTTTTAGAGCTTCCATTTTACTTTATTTTACTTTACAGTACTCTGTTGGTTTTGGCATAATTTCCATGAAACATTGCCTTCAATCCACTCTTCTGCAGAAGCACAGAAACATTCTCCAACACTGTGAGTTTCATTTTCACCTTTCGTATCAGAATCAATCACTAAGAATTTTTATCTTTTCGTTGGTCTTATATTCACATTGTCTGAATCAGAACTATATTCTGAAGAACTGTCATCTTCTGAGACTCTAGTATATATGCTATGTGGACAGTCGAAAGTGTCATCATAAAATTTACCAAAAAAATTCTTCACTCAAAATTTCATAATGTGTCACTTTTGAAAATTTTACATTTATAATATACACAAGGTTGGAACAAAAGTCTAACAGAGCAAAATGTGGATGATAATAACAATCACAAGTTGCATAATTAGCCCTTGATCAGTTTTAAGCTGTAACAACTTAGCACAGTGATGGTGATGTTAACAGTGTCACTCTTCAGAAATGTTTTGATATATCTCTAGTCAATAATGTTAAGGTAATAAAAGACATGAGCAAGTGGGAAGAGTCCTGAGGAACTGTGCTTAAAGGAACATTGATATTTAGAAGCAGGTGAAGTAAATGAGAAAATTGGCAAAGAGGTTGGAGAAGAAATAGGTCTTGGAGTTTTAAAAATCAAGGAAGGAGAGAATTTCAAAGACAAGAGAAGAACTGGTCAGAGGGAAGTCAGTAGCTTTAGAAATTGGATTTTTTTTAAAAAAATGTATTTAAATGCTTTTCTGAGAGAAACCGGGAGATGCAGGTTTGATCCCTGGGTTGGCAAGATCCCCTGGAGGAGGAAATGGAGGAAATGGCTCTAGTACTCTTGCTTGGGAAATCCTATGGACAGGGGAGCCTAGAGGGCTACATCCATGGGGTCACAAAGAGACAGACATGACTGAAGTGACTGAGCATGAGCAACAAAAGACATATTCATGTGTCTTTTATTAATATAACTCTGGTCAATAATGTGTTAAAAGACCAGCAACTTAAAACAATCTTGTTTATATAGAAACTATTTTATAAAAACCTCATGGTAATGGTAGAAAAATATCTACAGTAGATACACAAAAAAGAAAAAGAAATCCAAACACAATACTAAAATTAGTCATCAAATAACAAGAGTAGAAAACCAAAGAGGAAGGGAAGAAAACAGACCTACCAAAACAAATCCAGAGCAATTAACAATAAGGCAACAAGCACATACATATTGATAATTACCTCAAATGTAAACAGATTAAATGCCCCAAACCAAAGAGACAAAAGACAGGCTGCTGAATGTATACAAAAACAAGACCAATATAAATACTGTCTACAAGAGATCCACTTCAGGTCTAGGGACACATACAGAATGAAAATGAGAGAATGGAAAAAGCTATTCCATGCAAATGGAAATCAAAACAAAGCTAGAATAGCAGTACTCATATAAGAAGAAAAAACAGATCTTAAAACAAAGACTGTCACAGGAGACAAAGAAAGATACTCTATAATAATCAAGGGATCAAACCAAGAAGATAGAGCAATTGTGAATATATATGCACTTGTGCTTAGCGGTAGAGTCCACTGAGAAGAGGTGCATCTTGGTAGGAGATGCAGGTTCAATCCCTGGGTCAGGAAGATCCCCCGGAGCAGGGAATGGCAACCCACTCCAGTATTCTTTCCTAGAGAATCTCATGGACAGAGGAGCCTGGCAGAGGAGCCGGTGCACTGTCCACAGGCTCGCGTAGAGTCGGACACGACTGAAGCAACTTAGCAGGCAATATAGGAGCACCTTAATGTATAAGGCAAATACTATCAGTCATAAAAGGAGAAATCAACAGCAACACAATAATCGGAGGGCACTTTATCACCCCACTTTCATCCGTGGAGAGATCATCCAGACAGAAAATCAACAAGGAACACACCCATAAATGACGTATTAGATGACATGAATGTAAGTGACATTTACAGAGCATTCGCTTCCAATCAAGATGGTGGAGTAGAAGGATGTGCACTCATCTTCTCCTATGTAAACACCAAAATCACAACTAACTGCTGAACAACCATTGCCATGAGAATGTTGGATCCCACTGTAAAAAAGATACCCTGCATCCAGTGGCAAAGGAGAAGCCCCAACAAGATAGTCAGTCAGTCAGTCAGTTCAGTCGCTCAGTCGTGTCCAACTCTTTGTGACCCCATGAATCACAGCACGCCAGGCCTCCCTGTCCATCACCAACTCCCGGAGTTCACTCAGACTCATGTCCATCGAGTCCGTGATGCCATCCAGCCATCTCATCCTCGGTCGTCCCCTTCTCCTCCTGCCCCCAATCCCTCCCAGCATCAGAGTCTTTTCCAATGAGTCAACTCTTTGCATGAGGTGGCCAAAGTACTGGAGTTTCAGCTTTAGCATCTCATTCCTTCCAAAGAAATCTCAGGACTGATCTCCTTCAGAATGGACTGGTTGGATCTCCTTGCAGTCCAAGGGACTCTCAAGAGTCTTCTCCAACACCACAGTTCAAAAGCATCAATTCTTTGGCACTCAGCTCTGTAATACCAATGGGAAAAGAACTTGAAAAAATAGATACACATATATGTATAACTGAATCACTTTGCTATACACATAAAACTAACACAACATTGTTAATCAACTATGTTCTAACATAGAATAAAATATTTTTAAAGATGTAACACTTCTTTACCACAATTTGTATGAAGAACATAAATATGTGGCAGGTAGATTTGTATAATTAGGTATAAGTGTATGTTGCAGGGAAAGAGAGCTGGTAGTATTAAAAAAGGTGATATTCCAGGTATGGGGAACAGGGTATGGGATGTCCCTGCAAAAAAAAAAAAAAAACACCCAGGGAACTTTGAAGATATGTAAAGGACTGTATTACAGAAGCACTGAAAATTGAGAAAGGAAAACATTACACTATTTAAGGTGAATTGGGGGTCAGAGATGTTGACCTTTTTGTACCTTATAAACCCAGTGTATTTGTCTGCATCTCAGGAGGGAACAGATGGCACACTTAGATTAAGATAATTAGGAAAATTTGACCAAAATTAATAAAGGGGCTGTTCATGAAGATGTAGGTAGGGTGTGCTGAAATCGTTAGTGGTACTGCAGTACCAGATTCTAGTAACAGTGGGGCCCAGTTACCAACCCGAAAGCAAAGGAGCAAGAGGAGAGAGTTGTGACTTTACAAGAGACCCAGGGATAAACAGGTCTGAGCAAAGACGGTCAAGGCAGGCGATGCTGGGATAGGATGCAGCCAATAAACCCACTGAAAAGACATCCGCCAGAGGCATAAACAACCTGAAATCTTTCTCCTTCTTTCCATCAACTTTTGGCTAGTGCCTTGGCTTCCTGGTGGCTCAGAGGTTAAAGCGTCTGCCTGCAATGTGGGAGACCTGGGTTCGATCCCTGGCCAGGAAGATCCCCTGGAGCAGGAAATGGCAACCCACTCCAGTATTCTTGCCTGGAGAATCCCATGAACGGAGGAGCCTGGAAGGCTACAGTCCACGGGGTCGCAAAGAGTCGGACATGACTTAACTTTCACTTTCACTTTGCACTGGCTCTGCAGCCAAAGGCAAGAGAGCCCAGGACGCAGTCATGTGCGTCAGCTCTCAGGGCAACAGGTGGAGCCGAGAAGAGGCAGCTATGAATCTGGAGTGATGAATGGAAGGGGTGTTTCCTACAGAGAAATGTGTCATTAACAGCAATGGAAGCTTCTGGGCTTAGAAGTTCGGTTCAGTCACTCAGCCATGTCCGACTCTTTGCGACCCCGTGGATTGCAGCACACCAGGCTTCCCTGTCCATCACCAACTCCCGGAGTTTGCTCAGACTCGTGTCCATCGATTCAGTGATGCCTTTCAATCATCTCAGCCTCTGACACCTCTTCTCCTCCTGACTTCAGTCTTTCTCAGCATCAAGGGTCATTTCCAGCGAGTCAGTTCTTTGCATCAGGTGGCCAAAGCATTGGAGTTTCAACATCAGTCCTTCCATTGAATATTCAGGACTGATTTCCTTTAGGATGGACTGGTTGGATATCTTTGCAGTCCAAGGGACTCTCAAGAGTCTTCTCCAACACCACAGTTCAAAAGTAACAGTTCTTCAGCACTCAGCTTTCTTTATAGTCCAACTCTCACATCCATACATGACTCCTGGAAAAACCATAGCTTTGACTATATGAACCTTTGTCATTAATGTCTCTGCTTTTTAATGTGCCGTCTAGGTTTGTCATGACTTTTCTTCCAAGAAGCAAGCATCTTTTTAATTTCATGGCTGCAGTCACCAGCTGCAGTGATTTTGAAGCCCCAGAAAATAAAGTGTCACTGTTTACATTGTTTCCCCATCTATTTCCCATGAAGTGATGGTACCGGATGCCATGATCTTAGTTTTCTGAATGTTGAATTTTAAGCCAACTTTTTCCCTCTCCTCTCCTGGGCTGAGAAACCTTTGCCTTAGAGCTCCCAGGGGTCCTCATTTTGGTTTGCACTCCTGCACTACAGAGGGGGATTATGATTGCCTGTATCAAAACCTGGACCTACCACCTGTTAGACCATGGGCAAATCATTTAATCTCTCAGTTTCCTTGTGTGAGTGTATGTATGTGTGTATATGTGTGTTCACGTGCATATGAGTATGCACTCAGTCATGTTTGACTCTTTGGGGTCACTTTGTGACCCCATGGACTGTAGCCCACCAGGCTCCTCTGTCCATGAAATTTCCCAAGCAAGAATACTGGAGTGGGTGTCATTTCCTACTCCAGGGGATCTTCCCAACCCAGGGATTGAACCCGCATCTTTTGCATCTCTTGCATGAGTAGGCAGATTCCTTACTGCTGACCACCTGGGAAGTGCCCTTCCCCATCTATAAGATGGTGCTAATAATAATAATTTTTTATTAGAACTATTGAAAGGATTAAATAAAATTAATACATGTAAAGCATGTAGAGCAATATCTGGCAAATAGTAGGCATTAAAAAAATGCTTACATCCAGGGGATCTTCCCAACCCAGGTATTGAACCCGCATCTTTTGCATTTCTTGCATGAGCAGGCAGATTCCTTACTGCTGACCACCTGGGAAGTGCGCTTCCCCATCTATAAGATGGTGTTAATAATAGTAATTTTTTATGAAAACTATTGAAAGGATTAAATAAAATTAATACATGTAAAGCATGTAGATCAATATCTGGCAAATAGTAGGCATTAAAAAATGCTTACTCTCCTGATTCATATTATTGACATTTCAAAGAATAAAGAATCGAAGTTTAGAGACTTTTTCAAATATTGCCCAACTAGTCGGTGACAGAACCAGGGAGTAGAGATTCCACTAAAACACAGCAACTCTAAAAATGACCATCTAGACTTTTGTTTGTCACCCTCCCTCCCCACAAGACTGTAAATTCCTGAGGGCAAGGGTTATTTTGCATTTTAAAACCCATCATAGTACATAATTTTTGCTCAATAAATGTCTGATGATTGAGTATATAAAGCACTGTGACAGAAGGTAGAGAAGTAATTACTGGAGGAGAGAGGAGAGGCTCACTTGCAAGCCTAGAGTCCCTTCCTCTTGTCCTATATAAATAATGCTATTAAAAAAAATGTAGCTTGGCTTCTTCAAGAAGGTACTGAGCTTTAGTCATAAATTATAAACAACTGACATATTGTATGCCTGCTCTGAAGTCCACTGCTTTGGTTGAAATATTTGTCACTATTTCTGAAGTCCTTCCCCTCCCCCATCCCACATATCAACAGGAAGCAGAGATGCTCTGTGATTGTAGGAACCCACCAGAGCCAGTGTTCTCTGCAGTCCAGGACTTCTGGTGTTGTTTGGTGGAGGAATGATGCATTATTCAGTGCATCATTCAATGAGACATTTTCTTTTTAAAAATGTATTTCAGTTGGAGGATAATTAGTTTATAATATTGTGATGGTTTTCAATGAGACATCTTCAGTGGTCTCACTGGAGTTTTATTCATTTCATCTGGCCTTGAGGGTGGGGACAACCTGGAGCTTCCCTGGGGAAATGAAGCCTTTAAGAGTAGAACATTAGAGTTGTGATTTAAAGTCTTACTTGTTTGAGAGTAACATAGGCATCTTAAATGATAACAGAGATCACTTAGTGATCTGAAGTCTTAGAATGCTCTTAGAAGGAATCCTATTCATAGTTTGATGTCAATAAATCCATAAGGAATAACAGACTAGGAGTCAGAAGACTTCTGTCATATCATTGATTGTTGGACAGGGAAATTTCACTAAATTATAAAATGAAAATAATGCCTTGCTACCATCTCAATGATGGCATTAGAATCAGATGCAGTTTTATCTGTGAACATGCTGTGAATGATAGAAAAACCAAGGCAAAACCCCAAAGTTGTTACCTTTCTTTTTATAAAAACTTTACAATTATACAGTGATTTGGGCAGATCTTGAAGATAGTGGCAAAACTGGGGAACAACCAGAGTTTGCCGTTACGTTTCAGAAAGCACAGTGCCACACTGTACCTCTAATTCACTCTGAACATTTACTCAACATAGCAAATATTTACTGAGGATGTATTAAGAGCCACTTGCTGTTAGCCAAGTGGGCTCTAAATAAATATTAACAAATGTCCTCTTTCCCAAGGGAATTCATGGTTTATTACAGTCTAGTGCAGCAATTAAGAGTAAGAGCTTTGGGTAAGTAACTTGATCCTTTCTCTGCAAGCTTCCATTTGTGTTGTGTCATACCCCATGTCATGAGATAATAATTGTATTTATCCCTTAAGGTTGCTGTGAAGATGAAAGAGGTTGATAATTATGAAGCTTGAGCAGTGTCTGTCACATTAGTTTTCAAGTAATGATGGGGGGCAGGAGGAGAAGCGGACGACAAAGAATGAGATGGATGGATGGCATCACCGACTCAATGGACGTGAGTCTGAGTGAACTCCGGGAGTTGGTGATGAACAGGGAAGCCTGGCGTGCTGCGATTCATGGGGTCGCAAAGAGTCGGACACGACTGAGTGACTGAACTGAACTGAATGATGGCTTTTAAACTTTTTATTAGGAAAGGCACAAAGAAAAACAGATCTTACCATGACATGTGCTACATCGTGAAAAAACAGAGGTGGTGTGGTCATCTAGAGCAGGGGTCCCCATTTGGGCCATGGACTGATACCAGTCTGTGTAGTACCTGTTAGGAACCAGGCTGCATAGCAGGATGAGAGCCACAGGAGAGCAAAGTTTCACCTGCATTTATAGCTGCTCCCACTACTTGCATTACCATGCCCCCCACCCCCGCAGTCTTTGGAAAAACTGTCTTCCATGAAGCTGGTCCCTAGTGCCATAAAGGTTGGGGGCCACTAATCTAGAGAATCTTTGTATGTACATGCTCAGTTGCATCTGACTCTCTGTGACCCCATGAACCATAGCCCGCCAGGCTTCTCTGTCCCCGAGATTTTTCAGGCGAGAACACTGGAGCGGGTTGCCATTTTCTCCTCCAAGGGGCCTTCCCGATCTAGGGGTTGAAGCCGTGTTTCCTGTGTCTCCTGCACTGCATGTGCGTTCTTTACCACTGAGCCACTGGAGAAGCCCAGTAGAAGATCTTCTGCCCAGCTTCTTTTCCTGTCCTAGGGCACACACCCATTTTGCTCCGTACTAACGATTACAGTGTCAGAGCCGTGGATATGAGGTTGTGTACGTCCCATGGAAGGAAGAAGAGTAGTCCTTATCTCCAGTAGGAAGGATGCAGCTTTGCCTCAGCAGGCATGTGCAGCTTGGCTCAGGCACTTGGGGCCATCTTTAGAGACTTTGATTGATCCAGGGGACTAAATGTTTAAAACACTACAGGAGACAAACACTTCCCTTTATTTCTAAAAATCCTCCAAGTTGCTGAGTCTCTATAAAACTTTTTAAAAATTACCCTTTTCCTTTCAGTTGAAAGCAGTGCATTTTTTAAGACAATACAGGAACAAGATTGACACTGTGATTTATGAATCTTTAGGGTTATAATTAACTTATCAAAGATTTTTTTTTTTTTTAGATTTCAAATAGGTAGATATTTTTGTGCAAAGAACATGGATTTTAGTTTTTTCTTTCAGTCATGGTTCCTAATTTGATATAGATCTAAGGGTATTGTTTTATAGCTTCAATTAACTTGTGAAAGAGTAGCACAGAGAATCAACTTTGGAGAAATTTAGCAGGTGGAGGAGCCATCGTGGGCTGCAGGGAACAGTGGAAGGTTTTCTAAAAGATGTAGGTCATGAACTGGGCTTTGAGGCACAATTAGAACAGTGGTGGGTAGCAGGAAAGGCATTGGAAGATTTCTCAAAGAGCAGGAAAGGCATGCCTAATGTTAGGCATGCATGGAGATGCTGGGATGGGACTGTCAGCTAGCAAGTCAGCTTTGCAATGTGACATCAACATCACTGACTTTAGAAGCACTGTATTCATTCAGGGTGAAAATGGAGGGAAATTATATTGATGCAGACACTCTGGGAAACAGTGATGAAAATCTAGAGCATGTCTTATGGCTCTAGATAAGGCCATATAGCTCTGAGGAGCCAGATAGTTTTATAAATCACTGTGGTGCCTTCGAGATGTAGTCACAGCCTGATCATCACCTAGATGGTCATCAGTTTCCCTCTGCTGCTTGCAAGTGTCACTGCATAAATTTCCTTGTGAACTGGAGTTTGATGAGCACGAGAATGAAAATGGATACATGTTTCATGTTGCTGTATACTGAATGCATCTACGTGTAGCTGCCTTGAGAACTCTGTGAAGATGTGACTGCCTGCTTGCTCTTTCCCTGGGACCAGTCAAGTTGAAAAATTCCAAAAATGTCTGTAAATTCCACTAGTTCTGCATGGAAAGTGAAAGTCGCTCAGTCTTGTCTGACATTTTGTGACCCCCATTGCCTATTCATTCCATGGAATTCTCTAGGCGAGAATACTTGAGAGGGTAGACTTTCCCTTCTCTAGGGGATATTCCCAACCCAGGGATCAAACCCAGTTCTCCCACATTGCAGGCAGATTCTTTACCAGATGAACCACAAGGGAAGAAAGAGCCTAAATACAGATCAAGGGACTTTTTTTGGGAGGGGATATTAGTGTCTGCCTGATTTGTCTTCAAAATTTGAAGTTTTTTGGCAAAGGGACATTAGGGAGAATTATTTTCTCAATGACATTTTTGGGTTGTCCTATATGATCAGAAGAAAATCAAAGGCAGGGAAGAGAATTAACATTTATGAAATGTTTATGAGTATATGAGTTCTTTATGTACATTTCACCCTCATGTTAATCTTCTGCAATAGGCATAATTATGCCTTATAGAATAAAAGCATCATGAAGGTGGTGATTATTGTCTGTTTTGTTCCCCAAGTGCTTAAAATAGCACTTTACATAATCGATGCTGAAAAAAATACCTGTCAGATAAAAATGAATTGAGTTGAATCTTGTCTTGCAAGAAATAGTGTAAAGAATGGTTAAATGCATTTCCCAGGACTTCAGAGCTACCATGGGCTAAGTGTGGGTGCAAAGAGGAAGATTTGAATGTCGGTTTATCTGACCACATGACACATGATTTTTCAACTGTGTCATAATTCCTCTCCATGATAACATTTTACATGGAAGAAAAAATACATATGATTCTCAGTAAGATAAATGTTACTAATTGAGAATTAGAGTTTCTCTAGGAAGCAGTCAGAACTGCTAATCCTTCTTGGATTATTGTACAGTTGAATCTTTTCCGGATTCAGAATGCACAGATTTTACATGAATATTTGTAAGATACCTTAAATCTCTTTTGAAACAAGGATGAGTGAGCACAATACACAAATAAGTAATTCCAAGGATATACTGTGGTTTCATACTCATTTTAACAGGTATTTATTAAGTGCCAAGTATGGATTTCTGCACTGGATATGTGCTATTAGGGATCAGACACATAATGGAGGAAGGATACAATTCCTGCCTGAATTAGCTCATAGCTTTATTTTAGGTGGGAAGATTAGAGCAAATCAGTGTTTTCTAAACCTGCTTGTATATAAGAATAACCCATGGAGCATATTAAACATACAGAATGCAGCTCTCTGAGATTGGGCCTGAGAATTTCTGTTTTGATCATAGCCCTAGGTCATAATGATTCACAGCCAAATTTAGCAAGCACTGAATTAGATACACATTAAAATCTCTTGCCAGCTTTATAAGTCTATGATTTTCTATCATTCTAAAAGTTTCTTACAAAAATAGTGATAAGAAGATGCCTGTTTCTGCCAGCAGAGCATTGCTCTAAGAAGGAACACTAAGGGGGAAGAAAGATGAGAGTTGTTGGTGTAAGCAGGAGAGTTTGGTTTGGAAAGTCAAGGGGGGCTTGGGCAAGTGCCAGCTCTGATCCTGAGTGGCGTAGGTCAGAGGTCGATTCCCTAGACTGTTCAGGACTGGGCTAACTTGGAGTGACTTTGACTTTATGAAGACTAAGCCAACCAGTTGCTTGTATTTCTGCTTCTCACTTAGAAAAGTAGGGTCTAGAATTTGATATTTAGGAAAAAAAAAAAAAAAAAAAGAAAGAAAGAAAAGAAAAGTAGTAAACCATCATGTAAGTCTGTGTCTTACTAGCCAAACTACACAATGCAACAGCTTCCTTTCTTTAGAGAAAAAGCACGCAGTACAAAAACAAGCTTCTGTTCCATAAACTAAGCCACTTAAATAGGAATCAGTTCTCTTTATCATGGAAAGCCAATATAGCCAATAATGTCTATTGAGTATTCTTACATACTAATGACAAACACATGTTAATCTTTGTGTATATTAAGATTACTTTATAGATACTGAAACATTAAGAAAGAGATGTTAATGTTTTATTCCATATACTTATTAGATTTGTTGATACTGTTAATGATAGTAGTTAACTTATACTTATTGAACGTTTACTGACTCCAGTCACTATGCTTTAAAACCATTTTCCACAATTTATCGAATCTTCCTAAGAAACCTATGAACAAGATCCCTTTGTGATCTCATTTTAATGATGAGGAAATGGAGGTTTATAAAGACTGAGTTCTCTGAGGCAGCCAGTGGGCAGGTTCACAGCAAGGACTCAAGTGCACTTGTATTTGACTCCACAGCCCATGTTTTTAAGCTCCAACCTAAATTATTTCCAAGTAAATAAATTAGATCTTCCCATACAACAGAATATTATTCTTTAGTCATTGTGTTTTTGAACAATATTTAAAGATGTGGGGAAATGTCTATGGTACAATAGTAAGTTCATAGGATGTACACTAAAAAATGTACACATCTAGGAAAATGTGTATCTGAGAAATATATAAAAATGTTAGCATTTTATGTCTTTGTGGGCAAACTACAGATGTATTTGTATTCTGCCCAATACTTTGGTGTTTTTCCATAATTTCTATAATAACTATTTATAGTCAGAAGGATAATGATATGTTACCAATTAAAAGAAAACCTATTAATGTATTAGAAAGACTGTAAGGAAATTTATCAAAATATTGAGAAGAAGCCTGAGCCTGCTAGTACTTCCCTTGGGCCCAGTTTGCCTCTCTATCTTCCTGTTTTCCACTTAACTTTTTTTGTCTCTATCTCTACATATTTCACTGCATTGCAATTATTTATTCATGACCATTATTTCTCCTACTCTTACATGAGGGAGCGCACAAGGTCTAATTCACTTTTTACTCTAAAGACTAAACTCATAGTGTACATTCCATAATGACTGAACAGACACAGGGCTCCTTTCCCAGATAACTCACAGACTCTGGAAAAGACCTCACCCAGAAGGTGACATTGAACTAAATCCTTATCTGCTTCCAGGTGTTATTCCAAGGCCCATCCACAACGAAGCATGCCTGGCCATCCTGTTGGAACGGCATCATGCCCTCCCTCCCTTGTCCATCACTGTCTTTCCCTTCCCTGTTCTGTTTTTTCTCCTTAGCATTTATCGCCACCTAACATGGTATTGTTGCCGTTGTTTAATCACTAAGTCGTAGCAACCCTTTACCAACCCCATGGACTGTAACGTACCAGTGTCTGCTGTCCATGGGATTTCCCAGGCAAGAATAGTGGAGTGAGTTACCATTCCTTCTCCAGGGGATCTTCACAACCCAGGGACTGAACCCAAGTCTCCTGCACTGGCAGGCAGGTTCTTTACCACTGAATCACCTGGGAGGCTCGCTAACATGGTATACACATTACTAACTCATCCCTTCGTTGCGTGTCTCTCCTCACTAGGATATCAGCCATATGAAGACTGAGATACGTGTCTGTTTTGTCCACTGCTTTATCCCCAGAGCCTAAAACAGGCCCTGGTATACAGGAGATATCCAGTTGATATTTGTAGAATAAATGAATGGCATGCACAAAATTATGGCGAGAAGCACAGGAGAAGGGAAGAACAGTATGGCTCTGCTATACAAAATTGAAGACTTTTTCTTGAATATTATCTTGACAGTCAAGGAGTGGCAGTGAACTCAAGATAATACTGAGACAGCTATGAGCAGGAGTCTTTTATACAGACTGCTGAGTGCAGATCTCATCAGAACCTTAGTTGTCCCTCGCAGACAATTAAGTGAAGGGAAGGGTGAGCATCTTTTCATTAAATGGCTGATACATGTTGATGTTTGGTAGAAACCAGCACAATAGTGTAAAGCAATTATCCTTCAAGTAAAAATTAATATGGCAAAACCAATACAATATTGTAAAGTAATTAACCTCCAATTAAAATAAATAAATTTATATTAAAAAAGAAATATACTTGACATTTAAAAAAATAATAATAATTAATTAGAAAAATGCAGATGACCTAAGAGACCACACCTAGCCTCTCATAAAAGGTACTTGCAGGAATATCTGCAAGATAACCTGCCGTTCATCTTAAAAAGACTGCTTAGACCCTGCCTCTGTCACAATCAGATGGTTGAAGAAGTCTTTAAAATTGCACCCCACAAATCAAAGCCAGTGTGTTAGCCTGACATATACTTCATGCAGATGTTACCAGATACCCATTCTAGACAGGGTACAATCTCCATAAAGCCCTTTCAGAGCATATGGCTTCCTCCTTGCAGTTCCCCTAGATAAATGGGATGAGAAACTGACAGACTTAACTAGCTGAGTACCTAGGCAACAGCCCGGGAGCAAAAACAAAAGACACATTTGTTTCAGACCATTCGCTCCTTTTGGCAATGTGAAGCTAATGTGACCTAAGGAAAGCTGAAAAGAACATTGGGGAGCATTTCTGTTCAACCTCTCTGAAAATCGTTATGTGCCCTATCTTAAGACCATTCTATGGACTTAGACTCACGCAGTTTCTGTAGGACAATCATTTCTAGGAGAGAGAGAGAGTGTGTGTGTGTGCGTGTGTGCATGTGTGTGTGCGTGTGTGCATGCCTGTGTGTATGGTGGGGTGTTCCATCTTGAGCTTAAAATCATTCTTGGCTCAAAGCCAGTCCCTATGGAGAGCAACAAATGTTCAGTAATGTCTCAAAAACCTCAGGTGTTTTTTTCCATAAGGTAAAACAAATATATAGTGGTTAATATAGGTTAGCCATGATGTAGCATTTTAGTATATGGGTTCAAATCCTGGCATTGCCATTTTACCCCCAGTGTGACCTTAAGTATGTAGTTTAACCTTTTTGAAACTTTTTCTGCTTAGCTATAAATTTGATAATAAAATAAATTCAATGTAGGATTGTTGGAAGGTTAAATGAGAGAATACATGTTAGATGTTTAGCATCATGCCTGTAACACAGAAGCATACTCAGTAATGGTTTTCTATAATGATATTTGTCATGGAAAGAACTAACTTTCCTTCTTTCTAGAAATTGAGCCTTATTTTGTTGTTACCATGGGGTTGAGAAAGGTCCATAGACCTTTATAGTTATTACAGCATTGGTTCACTACAGCCACCTCACCAATATTTGGGAATCTGAACATAAGAATGCATTGTTTCATATTTTCTTGATCTTATTAACTGAGGAGTAGAGAACTAGGAACTGTTCAAAAGTGGGAGCTCTCTTCCTAATTTAGAAAAATATGTTTAGTGCAAATTAGCCACTACGAGAACATAATTTAACATAGGTGTGGCACTATCTTTCATTGTATTGCATTAATCATGTATATTTATACTTTTAAGATAAATATCAGCAATTATTCCAAACAAGAATAACCGTCCCCAGAATCACACTGTTACAAATGCACACGTACAGTTTTATCATGGTCCATCTCAGCAACTGACAGTTACTGACACCCAGCTATTGACAGTTTGTTGGAAATGAATGCAGAGCATATATGAAGTCTCTCTTTGTAATGAAAAATGCTTCCGAGGTTAATGTAGATGAGAATGTCCTATTGTACAAAGATTATCAAATATGTGAAAAGAAATTGACAAAGGAAAAGACAGTTCTTGTTCTTCACAATAGCATATGCAAATTTGAAAGACTGCTCACTTTTATGAAGACACACCTCATTGCTTTCTAATTTCTTCCCAGAAAAACAGCCTGGGAATGTAAGGTGTGACGGCATGACTAGTGATATCTAATTATCACAAGCTGAACACATGGCCCGTCACTGAGTATTGGGTCAATTCTCATTTCTAAATCAATTAGCAAAGCAATGAGAAGAAAGCATCAAATAACTGAATATTCTCTGGGTCCACATTTAGTCAAGAGTATATGGCATGACTGAGAATCACTAACAGTTAGCACCTGTGCATTTAGCTTGTAAACATATTTGACGCTGTGTTTGTACTTTTCTCTGTTTTGGCTTTTTTTTTTCTGGGGGTGGGGGCAGGGTGTGGAATTGTAGAATGATATTAATAAGCTGCTCCTGTAAAACTGTGTGATAATTTGAGTTGGTGAGGGCTCTGACGACCTGATGTAACATCTCCCTCTAACATTTATAGCTTCCTGGGGAATCTGCTGGGCTTTTTGACACTGCTCCATCCTGCTCCAGAGCTCTTGCTGTGACCCTCTCTTAGACACATCTCTATGCATTGAGCAGAAAGAAAAGCCAGAAGTCAAGGAATCACTTTATGGTAGCTTTCATATTTTTCAGAGATTGTAACATGCAGAACTCTAGGTACCATTGCTTCTTACTACCTAAATCTCTCACATTTGTCCAGGAGATACTGGCACAGTAAATCTCTCCTCCCTGAGACAAGGGAGAGCCCTGGGCAAAAAGCCAGAAATTTCCCATTGTTTGCCATATGACAGAATTCTCTGTTTAGTTTGGGCTTTCTAGCAATTCATGGCGATGCCATGATTTATTTATATTTTTAAATTAATAGACTTTATTTTTTAGAGCAGTTTCAGATTTATGGAGAAATTTATCAGAAAGTATGAATTTCCCATATATCCTCTCTCTGCACCTCCAGTTTCCCTTATTATTAATGTACTGTATTAGCATAGTGTACTTCTTACAGCTGATAAGCCTGCTGCTGCTGCTGCTGCTGCTGCTAAGTCACTTCAGTCGTGTCCGACTCTGTGTGACCCCATAGACGGCAGCCCACCAGGCTCCCCCATCCCTGGGATTCTCCAGGCAAGAATACTGGAGTGGGTTGCCATTTCCTTCTCCAATGCATGAAAGAGAAAAGTGAAAGTGAAGTCGCTCAGTCTGTCTGACTGTTAGCGACCCCATGGACTGCAGCCCACCAGGCTCCTCCATCCATTGGATTTTCCAGGCAAGAGTACTGGGGTGGGGTGCCATTGCCTTCCCCGACTGATAAGCCAGTGCTGATATATTCTTATTGGCTAAAGTCCACTGATGTTTACATTAGACTTCATGGTATTGTACATTCTGTGCATTTTGACAAGTGTAAAATGACATGTGTCCACTATTATAGGATCTTACAGGACAGTTTATTGCCCTAAATATCCTCCGAAGTCTATTCACCTCTCTGCTCCTTCACTCCATCTTCACCTACTGAAAGCATCTGCATTCTTCAGGTCTGCACCAAACCCACCTTTTCCCAGGACACCTTCCCTGGAACTCTGTTCACAATAGGCTCTAAAGCTACCAGCTTCCTAATACTCCATACTTTCTCTTCATGGTATATCTCATAATTATTATTTCATGGTAATTGATTTGAATTTATCCCACTCTCTAGACAGTATGTCTCATGAGGGTCAAATTTTGTATGTATTTTACTCACTGCTTTATTCTTAGAGCCCATCACAATGATTGGGCATTCTATGAAATCAATAAGTATTTATTGAGTAAATGAATAGACAACAAACATATAAATATTATACTTCTAGATAGTAACCATAAATTAAAAACAAAATCTTTATCAGTGTACTACTCCAAACAGAAATATATATTATCCAGAAAGATTGACCCCTTTTAAATGACTCCAGAAAGTTGATATCAGTCACACATAGCTGCATATACACACTACTGTGTATAAAATAACAACATAGACCTACTGTATGGCACAGGGAGCTATATTCAATATCTTGTAATCAAATATAACTGGAAAGAATATGTAAGGAACACACACACACATATATATACATATATTATATCTGGATGACTTGGCTGCATACCTGAAACTAAGACATTGTAAATCAACTCTACTTCAATATAAATTATGTGTGAATGTATGTGTTTATACGTTTGTGTGTATGAATTTGCTGACTTCCCCAACAGCTGACAACATAGTCTTCTAGACTATAAACAGAGTGATATGTCCCTTTATGTCCCAGCTTCAGTCTAGGCTGACCTAGGACAACTGAATCAAGACTCCTGTTGCTAGACACCTCCAAAAATGAGACCAAAAGTAAGACTTATCCAGGTTCTCTCAGACTGCATCCTGATTCTCCCTTCAGTGATCACACAGGCAATATTCATCCACTTCCATTTTGAAATGTCCCTGTCTACCACCAAATTTGAGCACTCCTGAGCTCTACCACACACCGCGCATGTCACTGTCACAGCACTTACCAAGTTGTATTAAAATTGTTTGTCGAAATGTAGGTCTCTCATGTTTGATTGTAAGCTCACTGAGGGCAGGACCCTGTTCCATTAGCCTCTAAATTCCAAGTGTCTATTCCATGGACATAGCAATCCATATTTTTCAAATGAATGAACCAGGAATGTACAATGACCATATGTGCAATAAGTAGAGTGTAGTGTTATCAATAGGTGTTATACATATATAAAAAGCAAGAAATCCACTGGGAAAGATTGAGGGCAGGGGGATAAGGGGGTGACAGGGGATGAGATGGTTTGATGGTATCATCAACTCAGTGGACATGAGTTTGCACAAACTCCAGGAGATGGTGAAGGGCAGGGAAGCCTGGCATGCTGCAGTCCATGGCATCACAAAGAGTTGGACACAACTTAGTGACTGAACAACAACAAAGAAATCCGCACTGTTTTTAAAATACCATAGAATGTCCAACACTGGCTCTGGGGAAGAACTGACATTTATTTGAATGTCTACCATGTACCATGCTGGGTTCTGTCAATATTACCTTGTTTCATCTTTATAATAGCCTGTCAAAATAGACACAATCACCCTATTTTTCAGAAGAAGAAACATGAATTCAGAGGATGGAGTTATACATTTAAGAAACATCTGGCACTAACGTTGCCTTTCCTGCACTGAAAGACTATTATTTGAAGAGAAAAATATTCAGAATGGGAGAATCCATGGAGAAAAAAGATAAAGGGATCTCTGATTAAGAGTCAAAAGTAACCCTCCCCATGCAAAACTTGATTGATCTCAGAACACAAAGTCTCCCTCCATCCCCTTGATGGTCCCTGGCTCTCTGTATCTAAGCAAAGAGGACTCACGCCACCCTGCAAACCCTGGAAGGCCTGTCCTGGCAGGATTTTCCTAGGTCTGCATGACATTAGAAATGCCTTAACCTAGGATTCCTGTCAAATAATCCTTCCAAAGTTGTGATTACTTAAGGGCATTTTTTTCCCCTGAATTTCTTGAACATTTTAATTTTAGTACAATTTATTGATCTTGCCAAATAGATTTCACTGGCCAATAAAACTATTTAGCAATAATATATATAATGTATGTGTGCTAAGATGCTCAGTCATGTCTGACTTTGCCATCACATAGACTGTAGCCTGCCAGACTCCTCTGTCCATGGGATTTCCCAGACAAGAATACTGGAGTAGGTTGCCATTTCCTTCTCGAGGGGATCTTCCTGACCCAGGGATGGAACCCATGTCTTTTATGTCTCCAGCATCAGCAGGTGGGCAGGCAGGTGGTGCTAGCAGGGAAGCAGGTACATCAGGGAAGTCCAATATATATAATAGCAGATGAAAAATTTTTAGTTTCTATAGGATCAAGCTGTACTTTCTATTACATTGTGTCATTTCTCTGGGTGATTATACATTATTTTCCTCATATTGTAAGCTCTTTGAAAGCAGGAACCACATTCTGCTTAGCTGTGTATCCTCAGCATCTAGAAGAGTATCTTAAATATAACAGGTATAAATAAAAGTCTGTTATTGAATAATGAAAAGGTATATATTAGCCTTCCATCTGTTCCTGAAGATTCTGGAAAGCCTCATCAAAGTAACACACTTTGAGATGAATAATTTTTCCCATTATACACACACACACGTGTGTGTGTGTGTAAACTGAGATTTAGTTTATTGGGAGGGCTGGAACCCACATTTTCTGACTCTCAGTCCTCTCTGTTTGCAGTTAAAGCATTTTGGGGGTGGCTAGTGGGTGTCATATATGATATACCTTGAAAGTAAAAGTGAAGTTGCTCAGTCATGTCCAACTCTTTGTGACCCCATGGACTGTAGCCTACCATGCTCCTCCAGCCATGGGATTTTCCAGGCAAGAGTACTGGAGTGGGGTGCCATTGCCTTCTCCAGGGGATCTTCCCAACCCAGGGATCAAACCCTGGTCTCCTGCATTGCAGGCAGACACTTTACCCTCTGAACCACCAGGGATATACCTTGAGAGCCCAGCAAATTCCATGAGATTTTTCTCTTTTCAGAGAAAATGAGAAATGCTGCCATCTATATATTCATGGTACTCTTAGACACAATAAGAAGTGAAAATTAAAAAGCTGGAAATAGCAAAGTTTTTGTGGATAGATATTAAGATTTCTGGGAGTTGACCCCACAGGACTGCAGATGTTTTTACTGCTTGTCTGTGTTACATAACAGCAGAGGAGCTTCTCAGGAACTAGAATAAATGTTATTGCAAATGTTTATGGTTCTGGGAAGCTCAGGGGAATTAATACACTTTACAGAAGGCAACTGGCTTCTCTAAGTACAAAATACAGTAATGAAAGAAAAGTGCAGAAAATAAGAGTGCCTCTAACCAATCCTACCGACCCCTACCTTAGAGGTTTCCTCACATGCTAAATCAGGAGTCTCCTAATGCCCGTGTGCTCTGCATTTCTAAGACACTGGGTGAATAATGTTTAGAAAAGTGTAGTGCGAAGACCACCAGGAATATACAAGATGATTTTTACCTACTTACTGATGAATACTTTTGTTTCAACAATCATTCATTTTTATGGTTCCCTTGTGTTTATTGGATGGCATCACTGACTCGATGGACGTGAGTCTGAGTGAACTCCAGGAGTTGGAGATGGACAGGGAGGCCTGGCATGCTGCAGTTCATGGGGTCACTAAGAGTCAGACACAACTGAGCGACTGAACTGAACTGTGTTTATTAAAATGACTGCATTCTTCCATTTATGGAAGTAAAGCAACTTCTTCTTCTAAAATCCTTATTTCAGTGTAAAAGTGGTTTGATTCAGAAACAGCAAAGAAATTATTTCTGATAAATGAAATCATCGTGACTGACATTTTAAGAAACACTAGGTTACGAATAAGTTGACCAAAGTAGTCTTCCAACTTCTTTTGCAAAATAAAAGGCCCTCTCAGTTGTGTTTCCTCAACTTGCAAACCTGATTTAAATTTGAGACTATTTGGATCACTTCTTTTAGTGGCACAAATGCAAGAACCCTAAAACAAAAGTTTTGTGAATTATTTTTCTAAAAAACCCACAATGCTTGGTGGGTCAATCGTGTCCGACTCTTTGCGACCCCATGGACTGTAGCATATCAGGCTCCTCCGTCCATGGGATTTTCCAGGCAAGAGTTCTGGAGTATAGTAGGTGCTTGGTATAGTAGGTGCTAAATAAGAGCAGTCAGTTATGCAGTTTTAAAGAGCCCATGTCTGATGAATTATTCAGAAAATTGAAAACAGATTCCAGAGTTGTAATTGATAGTATATGGGAACCAGATAGCTGTGCTGTGTGACCAGGGAGAGAGATCATAGATGGAGTTTAGGTTCACTAAATTAAACATTTAATAAGATAACAACATGGGCTTCCCAGGTAGGCTAGTGGTAAACAATCTGCCTGCCAGTGCAGGAGACGCATGAGACACGGGTTCAACCCCTGGGTCAGGGAGATCCCCTGGAGGAGGGCATGGCAACCCACTGCAGTATTCTTGATGGGAAAATCCCATGGATCCTGGCAGGCTACAGTCCACAGGGTTGCAGAGTGTCAGACATGACTTAGTAACTGAGCACACACACAGAAGATAACAGTACATGAAAATACATTCCATAATCTACTTCTAGTCTATTATTGAGATTCTGCATTTAATGTGCTCATTCAAAATAAACCTGTTTTAAATTATCACTGCTTTTATGAGTTATTTGCTCTAATGAAATCATCATTATATAACTCTAAGAAATACATTAAATTTAGTGCTAGGTTTTTTAAACATTGATATTCACCACAGTCTCACCCCTGTCTCATGGGCTTTCGCTTCATTCTCCCAAAAATAACTGTTACTTTAACAGTGAAATGAAATCTCTCAGCTTCCCTGGCACTCTATGGTCAGTAAACAGCTTGAAAATGTAGTTTTGCTGGCATTCCATTTTGCTGGAAAATGAAATAAAAACAGGTTCTCAGGACACACGCTTTCCATGCCCATTAACTTGTTTAATTTCGCATGAGTAAAACTTTCATTGTGTTTCATGTCACTTCTCACCTGTTTCTATCCACGCCTGTTACCTTTGTTTCCACACAGCAGTCTCGTTCCCCAGACCCTGAGCCAAGGAGAATCTGGAAGGAGGTTGGGTTTTCCTTCCCTTTAACAGGGAAACAGGGTCTAAAATGTGTCTGCTGTCCCCACACCCAATATTCGGGGTATGAAGACAGCCTAGAGGATACACTGAGCTGCGCCTTCACACTTGCATGCACACCCACCTATGTGTGCTTCCATCTTTCCCCTAGCATACAACTGGAATACAGTTCATCACTTTTTCACCCTATTCTCAAATCTGCCAAGTCATGGTGTCCAGATGTCAGACTGGGCAGGCAACACAGCCCAGGGTAATGCCATTCTCCATCCTTCTGACACACGACGCCCGCAGACTTGGGCACTTCCTCGCAGTCCAGAAGAGGGTGCACTTGCAAAGTTGTTTGATAACCAAATTCAAAAGAGACAATCATTGATTACTTTTATGCCTAAAGTAACCATAAAGGCTAGTTTTCCTGTGGTATTTCCTTTTATGCCTGTTTTCCCAGAGTAAGAGTGCATTTGAGGTGCAAAGTTGTACTGACATCCACTGTGGTCACTCTATTTATGTCCTTACAAAAACCTGTTCATCTCTCTTAGCCACAACCAAAGGAACTCAACACTATAGTTTCTAAAGATCCTTCCAGTTTTAACATCCTACAAGAAGTAAGGCCCACCTTAACTATGTGGAAAAATAAAAAATTTTAGAAACCAAAATCAAAACTTTCCTGAAATCTACCATTCTGAGTAATAATATGACATTTTCTTAAATTTTGGACTCATAGACTAATTTCTCCAGGGATTTTGTGTTTTCATGTCAAATTGATCTTATATCTACCCAAGCTTACATAGGTGAAGAAAGATAAGTTCTGATGGCACTGGAAGGCTTATATTCTCTCTGTCTCTTCCTTGGCATCTCTTGGCAAGCAACTAGCTGTATGGGTGGGTCTAAGTCAGTTCAAAGACAGAACAGGCTGATTCCTGCAGCTTCACTATGGAGGTCCCTTTCCAACAAGGCCATTTCCCCAACTAAGACACCTGTTACTACATAGTGGAGTTGGTGTTCCCTGCATTCCTTTCTAGGTTTCTTACAAATATGTGAGTGTGAAGAAAGCAGGGTCCCATTTTGCTAGCATTTTCCCTGGTGCCTTCCATTTCACCCACTCAGGCATGTTTCTCTATAGATTGTTAATGGATGGAAAAACTATAAATTGTCTAATTCTTTTTCATTAAATCCCCTTGCATGGCAACAATGTAATACAACTATGACAAGATTAGAATAGTCATTTCATAGCGTCAGTAGCCATTCCATCAAGGGTACATCATTTATCATCAGTATACCAAGAATGAAGTATCCCGGTTTAGCAAGAGTCCCGCACAGCTTCTGGCCCCTGTCCCAGGGCTCCCATGTTAAGGCTGTGCAGCCTCGTTGTGTAGCCTCCAAACCTGTCTCTTCATCTAGGAAGTATTAATGGATGCACTGGATAGATCAAACTAAATTCTGAACTATTAAGCTACTTAAATAAATAAGTTGATTGTGAATTCAAGGATTTTAAGAAGATACCACTAGAGAAAACGATCATTTGAATCACAGATATTATGTCTAGATAGGAGCCTGCATCTTGAAGTTCAAGTTTTGAAAAAAATGTAATGTCTACTAAGAGAACAGTCAGTGCCCATAAAGTGTTGCTTCCTATGTTCAGATACAGATTTCAATATCAATGGCTCTTTCTAAGAGTGCAGTTACTAGCATTCACATCTAGGTCTCAGCCTTTTCACAGGCAGAGTTAAAAGTTGATTAGATCTGCATGTCCAACCTCTAGAACTAAGCTGAAGTCAGGAATGGTATCTTTCTCAGGAAGCCCCAGTGTCTTATACCCAGAAGGTATTCAACACTTAAATGTTGATGAAAATTAATGAAACTTAGAGACGTGTACGGAGGAGCCTGGGCCCACCATGCAGTCCATGGGGTTGCTAAGAGTCTGACACGACTGAGCAACTTCTCTTTTCACTTTCGTGCGTTGGAGAAGGAAATGGCAACCCAATCCAGTGTTCTTGCCTGGAGAATCCCAGGGACGGGGGAGCCTGGTGGGCTGCCATCTATGGGGTTGCACAGAGTTGGACACGACTGAAGCGACTTAGCAGCAGCGGCAGCAGAGACATGTAACATATATTAAACCTCCCTTATATGTTAAGTTCTTTCACATCTTTTCTTTTTTCACGAAAAAGCTGGACCTTGGATATTTCACAATGCCTGTATGTGCTAGAGCAAGAATTACTGTTTGTAAATTGTGCATGTAGTTATCTACCCTCCACACCGATATGCCAGTATTGAGACACATCATACAAGCATGTCAGCAAGAGGAGAGCTGTATGGGAGACTTGTACAGACTATCGTACGGCATTTTATTCCAGGTCCATGGAAAATAAGATGTGGATGGGGCATCTTGTCATGATGTTAGTCTCTAACTTTTATCATCAAGCGATACTACAGTATCGTCGTTGTTTCGTTGCTAAGTTGTATCTGACTCTTTGTGACCCCATGGTCTGTAGCCCGCCAGGCTCTCCTGTCCATGGGATTTTCCAGGTACGAATACTGGAGTGGGTCACCATTTCTTTTTCCAGGGAATCTTTCTAACCCAGGGATTGAACCCACATCTTCTGCATTAACAAACGGATTCTTTCCCACCAAGCCACCTGGGAAGCCCTTTAGATGGGCTCGATTTAACTTTTATCTCAAATGACTATTATGGAGATTAAAATCACTCATCAAAAATCTATTACTAAATTGATATTAATAATTATTGTTAAATGCTACCTGGGTATGTTCTTCTCATAGAACTTACTACGCTAAAAATCAATGTTTTTGCCCATTTTCCCCTGTAGGCTATAACCTTCTTGAGGGCAAAGATGATTTTACTCATCTTAGTACCCAGGAGACAGCAATGATGCTTTTGATTCATGGTATGCAATTAAACATGTTTTGAAAGAAAGGTTAAACAAAATGTAGGGACCTTAGGTTACTTTAGTATCTTTTGTATGAATTTGCTGCATATCTTTGGAAGATTTCCTTCTCTGGATTTCAGAACAAATGTAGTCATTATTTTAATAATTTCCATCAAACTGAACAATATTAATTATCAGTAATGAAAATTCAATTACAAAAGTGCCATATATATTTTTTGATCAGTGGTAAACCAAATTTACTTTTAGGAACTAGAACATACATCACTTTAGAAGTGGATGTTTCTAGATACTTGCTATTTTTTATTTAGAAAAAAATTATTTATATGTAAATGAGTATTTGTCCTAGGATTGCTTATATATGTTTTTTAAATATAAATTTATTTATTTTAATTAGAGGCTAATTACTTTACAATATTGTATTGGTTTTGCCACACATCACCATGAATCTGCCATGGGTGTACACGTGTTCCCCATCCTGAACCCCCCTCCTACCTCCCTCCCCATACCATCCCTCTGGGTCATCCCAGTGCACAGCCCCAAGAATCCTGTATCATGCATCGAAACTGGACTGGCGATTTGTTTCACATATGATATTATATATGTTTCAACTAACATTGCTTATAACAGTAAAAATAACTTGTATCTCCAGGGGTAATAGAATGGTTAGGGTAAATATGTTTAGCGACATGATGTAATATTTTGCAGTCATTGAAATCAATGCATAAGAAAATTACATAATACACAGAAAAGTATTAAAAATGTTAAAGTGATAAAAGTGGAATGCCAAATTCATAATTACAATATTTTTGAAATATACATATTAAAATGAATAAACTAGAATGAAGTTGGAAAGTGAAAATAGATTTTAAAAATTCAGTTATTCAGAGAGTAGTTTAGAAGCAAAACACTGAGCTGTTACAAACATTTGAAATCTCAAGGCATTTTAAAAATGTTTAAACTCATGTTTCTGTATTTTTACAGTGTTATCATTTTATTATTTGCATTTTAACATAGTTGTAAAATTTCTTCTGAATACAAAACATAAGAATAGAGTATAAAAAGATTTATTATATAATGAATAGCTGGTAACCTAAGTATTATGTTCTAACATTTGTGCAATAAATGGGTATTTAGAAACTGTTATAGAAAAATCAATAGTCAAAACCTCAGTAAAATGGTGTCCTCAGGTTCCTGATTGCATTTGCCATGCTTCCTTTCCTAAATTTGCATTATAATAAGATAATACTCTTTTATTATGTTTTATTTTATTTTATATTATTTTCATCTACTTCCAAGCCTTTACTTAAAACTGCCCTATCTATTGTTTAGGATAGCTGAGTAGCAAATGTGTTAGTGATAGACTACTCTCTTCATTTCTACCATCTGCCTCTGTAAATGTGAAGATGTCTGAGTTTACAGTTTTTGATTGGTCAATTTGAACATGAACAACTGTTTCACAGTTAAATAACACAACATTGTAAATCAAATATATTTCAATAAAAATTTTTAATGCAAAATAAATAATAAAGTAGTCAGTGGTTTACACCATGATCTTCACTTCCACCTCAGAACACAGTCACCCATGTCCCTCTCTACTTAATGATCTTGACATCATTTGTCCAAAATCCTTCCATGGCTCCTTGTTGATAACTGGAAGAAATTAAGACATTTTGTCACTGTATTCAAGATCCTTTTCAATGAAACTCTAATACCTATGTCCCCTTATCTCCTACAAATAGCCTTATGCCTCACATTGCACCTGCCAGTGAAACTGCCTCCTCTTGGCTCTTTGGTGATGCCATTGCTACACCCAGACCTCACTCTTCCTCTAAGTTTGCATGTTTTGATTCCAGATGTTAATCAAAGTGCAACTCAAATGCTGTCTTGTTCATGAAGTATTTTTATTGCCATTAAAAGAATGTTCTCAATTTCTAAGCTTTATATAGAATTAAAGTTAAATATTTCATAGTACTGAAATACTGGCACCCCACTCCAAAACTCTTGCCTGGAGAATCCCATGGACGGAGGAGCCTGGTGGGCTGCAGTCCATCATGTTGCTAAGAGTCAGACATGACTAAGCGACTTCACGTTCACTTTTCACTTTCATGCATTGGAGAAGGAAATGGCAACCCACTCCAGTGTTCTTGCCTGGAGAATCCCAGGGACGGGGGAGCCTGGTGGGCTGCCATCTATGGGGCTGCACAGAGTCGGACACGACTGAAGTGACTTAGCAGCAGCAGCAGCACTTTTTACATAGTTATTTTAATATCTTTTACTAGAATATTAGTTCCTGGAGTATAAACGCCTATGTTTGCTTTATGTAACCATCACTGAATTGGAACTAGTACCTTTCTTGGCATATGGCAAATAAGTTCAGCTTTCTAAAAATCCCACTTGTAGTTCAAATGGTTCTTATGCAGTCATCAACCAGAGTCCCCAAGTGCTAACAGCTAACATAAGCAAGTATAATTTTCAAGACCAGGGAACTGACTTCAATTCTAAACTAATAAGTAATCTACTGAGTTTTTTCAATGTTTTTAAATTTTGCCACTAAAGACCTTTCTGTGGACAAGGATCCAGTCTTAGGATCATATACAGCATTTAATTGATATGCCACGCAACTTTACGCCAGATCTTCAATCTTTTATTTTTTTCAGTCTTTTATTTTTGATGTCTGTCACTTTTGAAGAATACTGGCCAGTCGTTTTGTAGAATATTGCTCAATCTGGGTTGGTCTGCATTTCTTCCTGATTAAATTTAGATTGCGTATTTTTGGTAAAAATGCCACAGAGGTTATTTTGAGCCCTCTGAGGGGACTTTATCAAGAGGCATATGATATTGATACGTCTCATTATTAATGGCGTTCATTTTGATCACTTGGTTGAGATGATTTTTGTCTAGTCTCTCCAGTATCAAGTTACTATTTTCTCCTGGGTAATAGCTAAGTATATTGTAAAGAGATATTTTCAGAATATGAAAATATCCTATTTCTCATAACACACAGATTTTAGCATCTACTGATGATACATGCCTAAAACAATATTACTATGATATTTATCAGATGATGATTTTTTTTTCTATTTTCATCACTTTCAACACCACTAATTCAAATTCTACCATCAGGAATATCTTTCCACCTCACCCCTCATTTACTCATTTTTAATCATTTAATTCTATTATTCTCTCATGAATATTGCCCATTTAATATTTTTATAGAATTAAATATATGTTGGAACAGCACACACACACACACACACACACACACACACACACACACACANGATTTATTCTGTTTCTGGCCACCATAAACTGTAAACGATGCCCTTCCTAAAAAATAATGATAATAATAATAAAAAGCAGGCAAATGTGATATCTACCCTGGGAATACACACAGTTCAGAGCAGAAGTCTCAAACTGATGACACATGGGTGGTTTGATGTATAAAAAAATGTATATTATTGTTTCCCATATTTAAAAACTAGGATCTTTTTACATTAAAAGCCTCAGATTGTTAATTTTTCTTTATAAAATATGAATATTTTAGAACAGTTTTATGGAGCAGTATAGCAGCTGGTTTTCTCCACATGAGATGTGGCCCCTTCATTTAGGCATAACCCCCAAAACTGCAGGTTATTTTCACAACCAGCCCAGCCATTCATCCATATCACCAATGTTTGTGCAGAGGCTGATGAGTGTGACTCTGAGTCCAAAAAAGAATATAGTCTAGACTAGGAGAATCTCCAAATATCTGTCTCTTATACACATCTAGATGTGTATAAGAGACAGGTTTCAGCTTCAACATCAGTCCTTCCAACGAATATTCAGGATTGATTTCCTTTATGATGCACTGGTTGGATCTCCTTGCAGTCCAAGGGACTCTTAAGAGTCTCCTCCAACACCACAGTTCAAAAGCATCAATTCTTTGGTGCTCAGTTTTCTTTATATTCCAACTCTCACATCCATACATGACCACCGGAAAAACAATAGCCTTGACTAGATGGACCTTTGTTGGCAAAGTAATGTCTCTGCTTTTTAATATGCTGTCCAGACTGGTCATAACTTTTCTTTCAAGGAGTAAGCATCTTTTAATTTCATGGCTGCAGTCACCATCTGCAGTGATTTTGGAGCCCAAAAAAGTAAAGTCTGACACTGTTTCCCCATCTATTTGCCATGAAGTGATGGGACCAGATGCCATGATCTTCGTTTTCTGAATGTTGAATTTTAAGCCAACTTTTTCCTTCTCCTCTTTCACTTTCATCAAGAGGCTCTTTAGTTGTTCTTCGCTTTCTGCCATAAGGGTGGTGTCATCTGCATATCTGAGGTTATTGATATTTCTCCTGGTAATCTTGATTCCAGCTTGTGCTTCTTCCAGCCCAGCGTTTCTCATGATGTATTCTGCATAGAAGTTAAATAAGCAGGGTGACAATATACAACCTTGACATACTCCTTTTCCTACTTGAAACCAGTCTGTTGTTCCATGTCCAGTTCTTACTGCTGCTTCCTGACCTGCATACAGATTTCTCAAGAGGCAAGTCAGGTGGTCTGGTATTCCCATCTCATTAAGAATTTTCCATAGTTTGTTGTGGTCCACACAGTCAAAGGCATAGTCAGAATATGACCTTATAAATAGGGTCTTTACAGAGGTGTTGGGCTTCCCAGGTGGCGCTAGTGGTAAAGAACCCACCTGCCAAGGCAGGAGACATAAGAGACATGGGTTTGATCCCTGGGTTGGGACCATCCCAGCCCAGGAGGAGTTGGGCATGGCAACCCACTCCAGGCTTCTTGAATGGAGAATTCCATGGACAGTGGCGGGCTATAATCCTTAGGGTCGCAAAGAGTCAGACATGACCAAAACTACTTAGAACACACACATGCTCAGAGGTCATGAAAATTATGTCATTATGGCGGGGCTTAATCCAGCATGATTGGTATCCTTATGGAAAGGGAAAAT
Organism: Oreotragus oreotragus; assembly: GCA_006410675.1. Classification (NCBI taxonomy): domain Eukaryota; kingdom Metazoa; phylum Chordata; class Mammalia; order Artiodactyla; family Bovidae; genus Oreotragus; species Oreotragus oreotragus. The sequence goes on along the minus strand of SJYX01015755.1, from coordinate 366,140 downwards.
GTGGACATAGACACGTGTAGAAGAGCTTGTGAAGGGATAAGACAGGGACAAGACAAGGAGAAAGGCCTGGAGCTGACCCCACCCTCACAGGCCTCAGATGAAACCTAGCCTGCTGATACCTGATCTCACATTCCAGCCTCTGGAACTGGGAGACCATACACTTCTGTCATTTAAGCCAACCCAGTCTGTGATGCTTGGTTATGACAGCCCTAAGGAACTAACAGGGACTGTTTATAACAATCCAGGGGAAGAAAAGAACTTCAGAAGCTGCAGTAGTCCAAACTGTTAGAATGTCCATGGGTTCAGTGGGTGAAAACACAGGCACTAACCCCACCCAGGACATTCTGGAACCTGCTGACCTTACTGTCAGAGGGAACTAACTAGCAGTGGCTCATTTTTATCTATGTATTTTGAAACTCCCTTGTGGCCATCCTGAATACCCAGGCTCCTGGTTCATAGGCACAACTCCTGCCTTGATGGTCCACAGCAAAGTGTGCCATGGGGATGGTGATGTTCTGTGCCCAGCTGCTTGGGGTACATGCATGCAGTGGGGTCACTGATGGTCAAGAATGCTGCTCATTATTGCTTTCAAGGTCACAGTCGGTGTCCAGCCCTCTCTTTTCTCAAGGGGAGATCAGTAGCTCTCCAGGAATGAGATGAACCAGACTGAAAGTTGCTCTCGATGCCTTCAAAGGAAGGCATCAAGAGGGGACTGAACTCAAATATTATTGTGGATCAAAAAACTGTCACCTGCCACTCCAGTAAACAAGGCTGCTGCCCGCCATCAAGCCATCAGCAACTGCAGATGCCCCAGAGGTGTACCCTGAGGAGAATTCAAGAAGGAGAATAAAAAGGATACTGGCCGCAGATGGTTAAGATGCATATCAAAAGAAATTTCAATGAGCCAAACTCTTGCATCTTCTCATACATAGGAAAACACTAAAATAGTTTTTAGGCTATTTTAAGGCTATTATCACTAACCTGTAGCTGAAATATTGCATCACCTTTAGTTATAAACAGAAGGACAAGCCTCAGAAATATCTTCAGTACCTAAGACTTTGTCATAAGTAGCAATCATAGGTATTGTCTTATCACATTATAGTTGTAGGAGATGAATATCACTTATGTTCATCAATAATTAGAAATCAGAGTATGTATTGGAATTGTCACTTCAGTTCAGTTCAGTCACTCAATCATATCTGACTCTGCGACCCCATGGACTGCAGCACACCAGGCCTCCCTGTCCATCACCAACTCCTGCAGTTTACTCAAACTCATGTCCATTGAGTCAGTGATGCCATCCAGCCATCTCATCCTCTGTTGTCCCCTTCTCCTCCTGCCCCCAATCTTTCCCAGCAACAGGGTCTTTTCCAATGAGTCAGTTCTTGGCATCTCGTGCCCAAAGTATTGGACTTTCAGCTTCAGCATCAGTCCTTCCAATGAATATTCAGGACTGATCTCCTTCAGGATGGACTGGTTAGATCTCCTTGCTGTTCAAGGGATTCTCAAGAGTCTTCTCCAACACCACAGTTCAAAAGCATCGGTGCTCACCTTTCTTTATAGTCCAACTCTCACATCCATACATGACCACTGGAATTGCCACTAGCTTTTATTTAATACAATAATACAGAAGCATGTGCTGTGTGGTCAGTCATGCCTGACTCTGTGTGACTCCAAGGACTGTAACCCACTAGGCTCCTCTGTCCATGGAATTTTCCAAGGAAGCATACTAGAGTGGGTTGCCATTCCCTTCTCCAAATATAGAAGCATATGTGTTACCTATCACAATTTTCTAATAATGACCTGCCTGTATTTCAATGTAATTGGTCATCTTTTTAATCCTATGTATTTTATCTTGTGCACTGAAGCATTATTCTCAGTCCATAAGCCTGGGAAGGGATCTGAGACATAAAACAGTTTAAGAACCCTGCTTTAAGGTTAATAAAATATCAATAACCTCATATATGCAGATGACACCATCGTTATGGCAGAAAGCAAAGAAGTAAAGAGCCTCTTGATGAAAGAGAAAGAGGAGAGTGAAAAAGTTGGCTTAAAACTCAACATTCAGAAAACTAAGATCATGGCATCTGGTCCCATCACTTCATGGCAAATAGATGGGGAAACAGTGGAAACAGTGACAGACTTTATTTGAGGGGCTCCAAAATCACTGCAGATAGTGACTGCATCCATGAAATTAAAAGACACTTGCTACCTGGAAGAAAAATTATGAACAACCTAGACACCATATTAAAAAACAAAGATATTACTTTGCCAACAAAGGTCCATCTAGTCAAAGCTATGGTTTTTCCAGTGGTCATGTATGGATGTGAGAATTGGACCATAAAGAAAGATAAGGGTTGAAGAATTGATGCTTTTGAACTGTGGTGATGGAGAAGACTCTTGAGAGTCCCTTGGACTGCAAGGATATCCAACCAGTCCATTCTGAAGGAGATCAGCCCTGGGTGTTCATTGAAAGGACTGATGTTGAAGCTGAAACTCCAATACTTTGGCCACCTGATGCGAAGAACTGTCTCATTTGAAAAGACCCTGATGCTGGGAGGGATTGGGGGCAAGAGGAGAAGGGGACAACAGAGGATGAGATGGTTGGATGGCATCACTGACTCAATGGACATGAGTTTGAGTAAACTCCAGGAGTTGGTGATGGACAGGGAGTCCTGGTGTGTTGCAGTCCATGGGGTCTCGAGTTGGACATGATTGAGCAACTTAACTGAACTGAAAGTGGCTTGGGTGCTATGTGAAATGTACTGTAAAGGCAGCAATGTACTATGATGATACTGACACAGTCCTTGTCCTCCAGGAGCTTATAATCAAATGGAAGGAAAGAGATGGGAATTACTCTCTTTCCCCTCCTCCTTGTGCTTCCTGCTGCTTATTCCCATCAAGCCAATTATAGCACCTCTGCCAGTCCATACGGCAGCTCTGCGGGATCTAGAGAAGATACCTCTTCCTCATGACACCTTTCTGGAGCCTGCTAGAAAACTGCCCTAACCAATATGAAGCCACTGTGACCATGGGTGAATGGTGCCCCTTGGAGCAGTTACCACCCCAGACGAGGGTCTGACTGATACATTTCTGCAGAGATACCAGGTAAGAAGGCTCCTTGTGAACAAGGGTGGGCAAGGATGTCCTTATCCCCTGGACAGAAGTACATCAAAGACAAGGCATCTTCCCAAGACAGTCAGAGTTGACATGGGATGAAAACCACTTGTCCTCTCAGGCTCAGGGCTTTACCCTTTGTGAGAAACTTGTATTTTCATGGGCGATTCTGGAAATTAAAAAAGCCTCCACGGCTTCAAGGAATGAATCCCGCGGGGTGAAAGGAAAGACTTAAAGCAATGAATCTCTCATGCTGAAAGTATGGGAACTACATTTGGTCAGATAACCCTTACATTATACTACACTGGTGGTTCTCAAAGGGCTTATTTTGTCCTCCAGGGAACATTTAGCGATGTCTGGGGACACTTTTGATTGTCATGCTGGGGCATGGGCGGTGCTTCTGGAATTTACTGGCTAGAGAGCAGGGATACCGCTAAGCATCATAAAACGCACAGGACAGCCCCCGCTCCCACAGTAAAGAATTATCTGGACCAAGCTGTCGATAGTGCCGCATCAAGGAAGCCTTACACTAACCCTATGCTCAGCTTCCTATTCTCCCAGAAGCTGCTCAGAAGTTATCCAGAAAGAGAATTTCAGGGTCTGGCATATGTCTGACCAGAAAGGCAAAAGCCATCTGCTGGTCGAGGGAGGACCCATAAGTGTCCACACCACGGCCTGCTCCACCCCTCATCCCCCCCATGCTCACACAGCCAGTCCAAGTATGGCAGTGATCCCTTTCTAGATCTGATTTCACAATTGTGGCTCTGCTCTCTCTCCAAACCTTGGGCAATTTGAAAATATTTACTAAGTCACCAAAGTCCTTTCGGAAATTTCCAGGCAAACAAGACTCAAAATTGCAGCTGACCCTTTTGGACAAGAAAGGGAAGGGGGGCAGAAAGGAAACAGTTGATGGTTCAGGGAGGTCAAAGTGGACTCTGCTGCCATAGGCCATTGGCAGCTTTGACCCTCACTGGTCACTTCATTTGCAAATGAAGCCATTCGCCCTGTGGCTTCCATAAGGTAACTGACTCTCAGCCAAAGGCTAATGAACGACAGGGCAGTGGGTCAGGAGCCTCTTTCCACTGGCTTCCTGCTCTGACTCAGGGAATGTGGTGGGCATGTTCTCTGACTCCCATTCTGACACTGCACCCTTAAAATCCCCCGGGGAGCACAGCATGACGCTCCTGGCAATTTCTGGGGAGAAATAAAAATGACATGAAGAATCCCCAGTGCTTTTCCTCTACCCTCTTAACCCCTGTCCATGGGAAAAATGGCTTTAAATGTAATCATCTATTTTTAGACGGGCCAAACTGATACCTCTAAGAGATCAGATTTTCTGGTTTTCAAAAGAAAACACATAGTTGGCTAGAGAGCGAGGATATAACAAGGAAACTCTAGAGAAGCAAAACTCAACATGTGAGCATTTCAGTAACTGTAAGCCTTTCATCATAGTAGCCCAGAAGAGAGTGAAAAGGGTGTCTATGCTTTATTGTTTTTCTTTCTCATTCACTCGGCCTTCTTTATTTTTAAAAAAATTTCATTGAAATATAGTTGATTTCAATGCTGTTAATTTCAAGTTTGGTGCATAGTGATTCAGTTATATATATATATATATATATATATAATATATATATAAAATGTTTAACTTCAGTATGTATTCTTTTTCCTTATAGGTTATCATAAGATATTGTGTATAGTTCCTTATACTATGAAGCAGGCCTTTGTTGTTTATCTATTTTATATGTTATAGTGTTTATATGTTAATCTCAACCTGATTTATCCTTCCCTTCACCCCCGCTCTCTCCTTCAGTAACCGTGTTTGTTTTCTATGTTTGTGAGTCTATTTTGCTTTTGCAAACAAGTTCATTGTGTCATATTTTTTAGATTCCATATATAAGTGATATTTGTCTTGCTGATTTACTTCAATTTTTAAAAATATAATAATTTCTAGTTCCATCCATATTGTTACAAATGGCATTATTTTATTCTTTTTTGTGCTATACTGGGCTAAGTTGCTTCAGTCATGTCCAACTCTTTGAGACCCTATGGACTGTAGCCCACCAGGGTCCTCTTTCCTTGAATTCTCCAGGCAAGAATACTGGAGTGGGTTGCCACGCCCTCCTCCAGGGGATCTTCCCAACCCGGGGATCAAATCTGCATCTCATGTCTCCTACACTGGCATGTGGGTTCTTTGCCACTAGCGCCACCAGGGGAGCCCATGTCTTGGCCATTGTAGATAGTGCTGCTGTGAACACTGAGGTGCGGGTATCTTTTCAAATTAGAGTTTTCTTCAGATTTATGTCTAGGAGCTTTACTGTTCTGAACTGTCAGCAACCAGACAACAGTCACACCTTTAGCCAAAAGATTCCTAGAACCTTTATACGCAGAACCCTCTGACATAAATCACAGCAACATCTTTTTCAATCCATCTCCCAGAATAATGGAAATAAAAAAAGAAACAAATGGGACCTAGTTAAACTCAAAAGCTTTTGCACAGCAAAGGAAACGATAAATAAAACAAAAAGACAACCCACAAGTTGGGAGAAAATATTTGCAACTGATGTGACAGATAAGGGATTAGTCTCCAAAATTTACAAACATCTTATGACACTTATCAGCATCAAAACAAACAATCCAACCAACAAATGGGCAGAAGACCTAAATAGACATTTCTCCAAAGAGGACATGTAGATGGCCAAGAGGCACATGAAAAGATGTTCAACATATTAGAGAAACGCAAACCAAAACTACAATGATATATCACCTCATACCAGTCAGAATGGCTATCATCAAAAAATCCACAAACAACAAATGCTGGAGAGGGTGTGGAGAGAAGGGGATCCTCCTGCCCTGCTGATAGGACTGTAGATTGGTACAGCCACTATGAAGAAGAACATGGAGGTTCCTTAAAAAGCTAAAAACAGAGCCACCATATGACCCTGCAATCCTACCCCTGGACATATATCTGGAGAAAGATGATCTGAAACAATACATGCACCCCTGTGGTGCTGGAGAAGACTCTTGAGAGTCCCTTGGACTGCAAGGAGATCCAATCAGTCCATTCTTAAGGAGATCACCCTGGGATTTCTTTGGAAGGAATGATGCTAAAGCTGAAACTCCAGTACTTTGGCCACCTCATGAGAAGAGTTGACTCATTGGAAAAGACTCTGATGCTGGGAGGGATTGGGGGCAGGAGGAGAAGGCGACGACCGAGGATGAGATGGCTGGATGGCATCACAGACTCGATGGACGTGAGTCTGAGTGAACTCCGGGAGATGGTGATGGACAGGGAGGCCTGGTGTGCTGCGATTCATGGGGTCGCAAAGAGTCGGACACGACTGAGCGACTGAACTGAACTGAACTGAACTGATAGCCACCATCAGTGAGTACAAAAGTCGTGCTGGGATCTCAGACTCATGGGACCAAGAGAGAGAATTTGCTCACAAGGATGAGGGACTTGGAAGTTAGAAGAGAAAATCTAGCTGTCCAGGCAGGTTCTAGCAAGGATGATAAAGCAACAGAGACACAACAGAGAGTGGTCTCATAGTGTCCCAAACATTGTCTATTGGTAGCATCCTCCTGCTGCGCTGTCTTAATTATGCTCGCTGCCGTAACTGGTCAGGAGTGTGTACCTGGGTGCCTGGAGAATGGCCACCCCCTATGGCAGCTACTGAGTCAGATCTAGAGGACAGACTAACAGCTGGGAAACTAAGCAACAGCCACTTACACTTAAGAGGAGTTCAGTGGCAAGCAATTAAGGAATATTTATGATGAAAAGAATTAGTATCCAAATCTAGAATAAGGCTAGTCAAAACCAGTTGAGATCAGTGGTCTGGGATATCAGGCAAGCAGTCAGGCACACTGGAGAGAAGAGAATGAAAGCAGAATTTCAGTCCCTCACTTGGGCTGGCACAGGAAAAGAAAAGGAACATTGCAACTTGGAGACCTCACAGCCTTCAAGGCACCTGTTTCTGGTAGGTGGCACAGCAGTTTCATAGCCAGGGCTCAGCTTGTGGTGATTGGACTTCACACTGAACTTCTTTTGGTGGGGCTGAGACTGCTGACGTGCTGATTGCATCTGCCAGGAAAATGTCTCAAGAACCGGACATAGTTGAACCTATTGCTAGGTTCAACTCATTCATTCAACTCATAGGTTCTCTCATTCATTTATTCTTACGTTCATGCATTCAGTCCACATCGAGTGCTTACAGAGCCATGAATAAATGCAGGAAATAGACCATGATCAAGACATGATCTGCATCCTCAGAAAATTGATATTCTAGTGAGGGGTGCTCCAGGAATAAACACGGAGTGCACACAGGAGAGAACAGAGGCTCAAACCTGTGGTGGTGTGTCTGGGTAGGAGGGTTAACAGAAGATTTCACAAAGGAAACGGATTCAGCTCTGATGATAATCAAGGCAGAGAAGCTGAGACAAGCACCCAGAGAAGCGCATACTTGTTATACATGCAAAGACATGAAAACAATATGAAGTGCCCAAGATGACAACCTCAGTAAAGAAGTATCATCAACCCACCCCCACCACCTCTGAGGAGCACATTCAGCTCTGTGAATTGGAAGGAAGGTTAGGCTATGACAGAGGTATTTATAGAATAAAGCATAGCACCAAATAACGTTTGCATAACCCCTTTCCTAATCACAGGGATCAGAGCTGCAAAAGATCTAGACAGTCATGGAGTTCCATCTCTGATCATTTCTAATTCTAGACAAGGTAGTATAATAATTATTTACCTTTGCATAATACTTTATAAAGCACTTTCAGCACCATTTATCTCATTTGATCTTCACAACAATTTTGTGAGATAAGCAGAAACAATCTTATCAAAATCCTCCTTTCCCAGAGGAGGAAATTAAAGGAGCTAGAAAATTCAATGGCTATAGCAGGAAAAATTAGGAAGTGGAGCCAAGGCGGCGTCAAGGTTTCTAATGTCTCATCCAGTATCTTCTCCATAAAATCAACTCCTCCAATTTGCCAGTTAATCAAGGGGCAGCTCATACTTTGAAATGGAGGGTCTGATGTTCTGTTTTAGCAACTCCCCATCTATCTACCATCTCCCCTTGATGGAGGGTTATGAGAAGGGAAAGTAATAGCATCATACAGAGAAAGTCTTTCAAAGGGTGAGCCCTCTGGAACACCTATCTGAGCTTCTCTTCAAGAATTTATGGAATAGGCGTATTGTCCTGACTGCATCCTGGACTTTGAGACTCTGGGGTGTGAAGAATGGATTTTCAGCAAGCTCATCTGGGAATTCTGATGCACACTGAAATTTGAGAACTGCTTCTTCAGAGATTTGGAAGATCTGTTCTCAGAAATCTTCCCCGCCCATCAGAATAGATGACAGGAGAAAGGTGGGGAGGAGGCACTCAGCTTCTATCACAGAGGCCTTGGCTCCTTCACAAATTCTATCGACCCTTTTGTTTTGTCTCTTAAAAAAAAAAACAAAAAAAACTGAGGGCTTCCCTGGTGGTCCAGGGGTGAAGAGTTTGCCTTGTTATGCAGGGGACACGGGTTCAGTCCCTGGCCCGGGGAGACCCCACGTACCTCAGAGCAGCTACGTGCACAGGCCACAGCGACAGCTCATGCACTGCAGCTACTGATGGCCACGTGCTCTAGAGCCTGTGCTTGGCAACAAGATTAGCCACTTCCACGAGAAGCCTGCACACAGCAACTAGAGAGCAGCCCCCGCTTGCTGCAACCAGAGAAAGCCCACACGTAGCAACAAAGACCAGCACCGCGAAATAAAAAATACATGAAGATTTTTAAAAATTGCGATGTAACTGGCATGCAACACTGTGTATGCTTAAGGTGTACAACACTTGAATTTGATGCATTTATATATGGTGATATGATTACCGTCATCACATTAGCTAACACCTCCATCAAGTCACATAATTATGTTTCTTAGTGAGAACGCTTAATGAAGGACATAACTCATTATTGTCACCAATAATCACAGTGCTCTGCATTAGGGATCATATTTTTCTTCTGACTCTACGCCTGTACCCTTTGACCATCATCTCCCCAATTTCCTCATCCCCCAGCCCCCAGTAACCACTGTTCTACTCTGTTTCTAAGGGTTCAGCTTTTTTTGATTCTAGTAAGTGCCAGCATATAACATTTGTCTTTCTGACTGATCTCACTTAGTGTAGTGCCCTCAAGGTTCATCCATGTTGTCGCAAATGGCAGGATTTCCTTCTTCCTCGTGGCTGAATAATAGTTCATCATATATCTATATATACCACACGTTTTTCATCCATTCACCTGCTAACCAACACTTAGGTTGCTCCTGAAGCTTGGCTATTGTGAGTAAAGCTGCAATAAGCTTGGGGATGCAGATATCTTTCTGATCCTCTGTTCTTAACTCCTGAAGAGACATATGGAAACAAGATGCTTGCTATGCAACACTGTTTTAAGAAAGGTCTCCTAGGCTCTCCTTCTAATGAGACTGCCACCCATTAAACCCTACCTTTACATAAACTCCATATTTGCTCCTGCATGGGCTATGACATCAGACCCAAGGTTTGCAAGGAAGAGGGTGAGGGACCATTTCACTTTCCCCACAGGACTCTGATAGTAAGGAAATATGCAAAGCTCTGACGAAACCCCCAAAAGAAAACAGTCACCCAAGCCTACACTGTTTGGCTCAGAATCTGCATAACACAACAGATTTCACAATTAATTAAAAAAAAAAAAAAGAAGTTTTTTAGTGCACACACAAAAGATTCTGGGGGAGTAAAGAGTAGTGGGCAGATGATAATTTGACAACCTGAGTTTGTTAGGTATTACCCCACTTTAGCTTTCAAGTATCTGGGACAAGCGCTTTATCTCCTGTGGAAAGCGGTTTGCTACACAATTGCTAGATGCTCTCGTTGGTAATGCCAAAGCCTGGGTCGTCCCCAGAATTTTGACCCTCAATGGTGACCTCTTTGAGTACATTGTCATTTTCATTTTGCAGGCTCCCCCAGTCTGGGCAGGCTTGCAGGTGACAGTGAAAGAGAGATGATTACAAAGCCTCGGTAAGGCTGTGGGCCATTCTGCCAAGATGCAAATTATCAGTGAACACAACAGCCTGTCTGGAAGAGGCGCAAGGCAAGGAAAATCACATTGCATCATATCAGAAACCTAACAACAACTTTCCACAATTAATCACTAACCAAAAATGGCAGATTGTAGCCCCAGATGCAGCAGAGACTTCTAATTAGTTCCAGATGATTGACCACACACACTGATTTGAACATACACGCTGGAAGGAACTGCCATTAATTGCCAGTGGTAATGGAGCTTATATTGACTAGTTGGGCAAATATGAAAAGCAAAATTCAAGGTGCTTCAAGGAAAGATTGAAATGATACTGAAGACTGGTGAACAAGACAGCTGCTTGCAGATCTGTCAAATGAACATTAATATGAGAAACATGCTAGTAAATTCTCTTCAATATCGTAATTACAAAAGGATAATAAGCACGTACCCTCCATTTACAAAGGTCTAAATTTATAAATCTAGGGCCAGAGTTAGATAAATTTCCACCTCAGTCTAGCAGAAAGCCAAATGAGAGCAACTTGATTTACATTAAATATTCCCATCTGAATAATATTAATGAAAGGCCAGGGTGGGGGGGAAGGCAGGACAAGAAAAAATGATACTGAGACTTAATAGCAATGCATTACAAACAGACAGAGAGACATTAACAGCCAGACATTCTGTGCAGCAAACCATTATTTATGACAAGGTCACCTTGGCTATAAGTAGATATTCAGCAACCATTGAGTTACAGGCCAGTGGAGACCTGAAAAATGATAAAATCCATCCCCTTCATTTTCCAGCTTCTACAACTGGAGCCCAGGAATAAGGAATGGAAGAGAAAGGAAGAAACTAACAATTATTAAGTATCTACCATGGAAAAGTGCACATCTCTATGCTTTTTCCAGACGCCACTCATTCAATCCCCATATAAGCCTTGATAGGCATGTGTCACTGTCCCAGGGCACAAAAGAAGAAACCAAGGCTTCAAAGAAGTGGTGGAGCTCCTCCTGGCACTCTACGCTGCCCTTCAGGATGCAGTCAGGTCTGGCCCATTTGGGGAACCAGTGCCAGTGCTTGACCTGAACTTTGGCCTCAGGAGTGTGTTCATTCTTCACCCAGGAATCAGCCCATAAAAATTCTATCAGAGACACATTCTAGAATCTCAAAAATAATGTCTGGGAAAAATTTTAAAGTGTGAGCATCTGACAGCCATTGGGTTTTAGGACAAGGTTGTTGTTCAGTCACTAAGTCAAGTCTGACTCCCTGAGACCCCATGGACTGCAGCACACCAAGCTTCCTCATCCTTCACCATCTCCCGAAGTTTACTCAAACTCACCTCCTTTGGATTGGTGATACCATCCAACCATCTCATCCTCTGTTGCCCTCTTCTCCTGCCTTCAATCTTCCCAACATCAAGGTCTTTTCCAGTAAGTCAGCTCTTCACATCAGGTGGCCCAAGTATTGGAGCTTCAGCATCAGTCCTTCCAGTGAATATTCAGGGTTGATTTCCTTTAGGATTGACTGGTTGGATCTCCTTGCAGTCCAAGGGACTCTTAAGAGCCTTCTCCAGCTCCACAGTTCAAAAGCATCAATTCTTCAGTGTTTAGCCTTGTTTATGGTCCATCTCTCACATCCGTACATGACTACTGGAAAAANTCCTTCCAGTGAATATTCAGGGTTGATTTCCTTTAGGATTGACTGGTTGGATCTCCTTGCAGTCCAAGGGACTCTTAAGAGCCTTCTCCAGCTCCACAGTTCAAAAGCATCAATTCTTCAGTGTTTAGCCTTGTTTATGGTCCATCTCTCACATCCGTACATGACTACTGGAAAAACTATAGTTTTGACTAGACAGACCTTTGTCAACAAAGCGATATCCCTGCTTTTTAATATGCTATCTAGGTTTGTCATAGTTTTCTTCCAAGAAGCAAGCGTCTTTTCATTTCATGACCACATTCACAATCTGTAGGGATTTTGGAGCCCAAGAAAATAAAATCTGCTACTGTTTCCATTGTCTCCCCATCTATTTGGCATGAAGTGGTGGGACCAGAGGCCATGACCTTAATTTTTAGGACAGGGTAACTTCTTACTACTTGAGAATAGTCTCATGTCTATGGGCCAATTTAGAATAAGTAAGCCCAATAGAGTACCTTGATTAATAATGCTGGCTCCCACTGACTGAATACCAACTATACGCTTGGCTCTATAACAGCAATTTACTTTTACTAACACCTGATAGTGTAAGTATTGTTAGGCCTTTTTGCTGATGAAAAAAAAAAAAATCAATGTATCACAGAATGTTTAAGTGATTTGCACAAGGTCACATGGTCAAGAAGTGGCAAAGCCAGGTTTTATATCCTGGTCTATAGGCCCCAAAGCCCTGATTTTGCTTCTCTAACCACTCAGCTCTCTTGAAATTCCCTGAATCTCCACTGAATTCCTATAGCATTCTCAGTCTGAATAATTCAGTTGGATCTTGACCATATTATATATCTTGTTATATAAACCTTTGCAAGGTTTTTCTCTGTGGCAGCCCTGTGTTTCCAAGAAGATGGCAAACTCAGATACCTCTTTACATTCCCAATACATAGGATGGTACCTCACATACTTTTGACATAGCCCATATTAGGAGTGATGTGCTCAGTTGTTCAGTCAAACTTTTTGCAACCCCATGGACTGTAGCCTGCCAGGCTCCTCTGTCAATGGGTTTTCCCAGGCAAGAATACTAGAGTAGGTTGCCATTTCCTACTCCAGAGGCTCTTCCTGACCCAGGGATTGAACTTACATCTCCTGCATTGGCAGTGATACCAGTGGCAAAGGATTGCTATAGTCAAGCTCTGGGCAGAGTTCCCAGCATCTACCCTCAACCCTGGGTGTTTTATTTAGCTGATTTCCTCCCATTCTGAGGACTGTCCAAAGCATTCAAGAGGAAATCACTCTTAATAAGTCTAGAGGAAGTGGTTGATGGGTAAACCATAGGGTCTGATAATATCCAGTTGACCCAGGACCTGCCTTTGCCTGTTCACACCCCAACCTTTGTGGGAAAGATGGCAACAGGAGCCAAGCGACTTCAGCTGACCGAATCTCCCAAATGATCCTGTTTTAAAAAGGCTTGTAACCTTTGTTTATTTCCTTTCCTCTCCTTTCTCATAATCATATCACATTTCTCTCAACTTCTTTTTTCCTTTGCAGATACTCCACAACCCAGAATCCAGTCTAGAGGAAAAGCCAGTGACAATGAGCTCTGGTCCCCGGGGAAGGCACCAGAACTTAAGAAAACACTTCAAAATGGAGAAGCAGCNTCAAAAGCATCAATTCTTCAGTGTTTAGCCTTGTTTATGGTCCATCTCTCACATCCGTACATGACTACTGGAAAAACTATAGTTTTGACTAGACAGACCTTTGTCAACAAAGCGATATCCCTGCTTTTTAATATGCTATCTAGGTTTGTCATGGTTTTCTTCCAAGGAGCAAGCGTCTTTTCATTTCATGACCACATTCACAATCTGTAGGGATTTTGGAGCCCAAGAAAATAAAATCTGCTACTGTTTCCATTGTCTCCCCATCTATTTGGCATGAAGTGGTGGGACCAGAGGCCATGACCTTAATTTTTAGGACAGGGTAACTTCTTACTACTTGAGAATAGTCTCATGTCTATGGGCCAATTTAGAATAAGTAAGCCCAATAGAGTACCTTGATTAATAATGCTGGCTCCCACTGACTGAATACCAACTATACGCTTGGCTCTATAACAGCAATTTACTTTTACTAACACCTGATAGTGTAAGTATTGTTAGGCCTTTTTGCTGATGAAAAAAAAAAATCAATGTATCACAGAATGTTTAAGTGATTTGCACAAGGTCACATGGTCAAGAAGTGGCAAAGCCAGGTTTTATATCCTGGTCTATAGGCCCCAAAGCCCTGATTTTGCTTCTCTAACCACTCAGCTCTCTTGAAATTCCCTGAATCTCCACTGAATTCCTATAGCATTCTCAGTCTGAATAATTCAGTTGGATCTTGACCATATTATATATCTTGTTATATAAACCTTTCCAAGGTTTTTCTCTGTGGCAGCCCTGTGTTTCCAAGAAAATGGCAAACTCAGATACCTCTTTACATTCCCAATACATAGGATGGTACCTCACATACTTTTGACATAGCCCATATTAGGAGTGATGTGCTCAGTTGTTCAGTCAAACTTTTTGCAACCCCATGGACTGTAGCCTGCCAGGCTCCTCTGTCAATGGGTTTTCCCAGGCAAGAATACTAGAGTAGGTTGCCATTTCCTACTCCAGAGGCTCTTCCTGACCCAGGGATTGAACTTACATCTCCTGCATTGGCAGTGATACCAGTGGCAAAGGATTGCTATAGTCAAGCTCTGGGCAGAGTTCCCAGCATCTACCCTCAACCCTGGGTGTTTTATTTAGCTGATTTCCTCCCATTCTGAGAACTGTCCAAAGCATTCAAGAGGAAATCACTCTTAACAAGTCTAGAGGAAGTGGTTGATGGGTAAACCATAGGGTCTGATAATATCCAGTTGACCCAGGACCTGCCTTTGCCTGTTCACACCCCAACCTTTGTGGGAAAGATGGCAACAGGAGCCAAGCGACTTCAGCTGACCGAATCTCCCAAATGATCCTGTTTTAAAAAGACTTGTAACCTTTGTTTATTTCCTTTCCTCTCCTTTCTCATAATCATATCACATTTCTCTCAACTTCTTTTTTCCTTTGCAGATACTCCACAACCCAGAATCCAGTCTAGAGGAAAAGCCAGTGACAATGAGCTCTGGTCCCCGGGGAAGGCACCAGAACTTAAGAAAACACTTCAAAATGGAGAAGCAGCAGAGAGATCTTCCTCTGCTAATGAGACCAAAATGGAAAACTGTAAGTAGATAAGCACCTAATGACACCAAATCAGTGGTCTAAGAGCAAGGAACAATAACAGTTAGGAATAGATTTAAATTCAGAATAAAATCAAGTTCATTTTGAGAAACAAGCTTGAAGAGAAACTTCCTTGAATTAAGTGATTTGAAAGATTATATTCTCCTTACTTTGGTGTTCCACTATGATTAGAAGCAGAATATTTGAAGGAAGTGATAATTTTCATAAATTTTCCTTTTCCTCTTTAGTCTTGCATACAAAAATTTTATATAATTTGACCTTGAAACATTCAAATATCCTAAAAGTAATTGTATTTTCTAGCCTTGATCAAAAATGGGTATTCTTAGCTCTAATATTTGATATGCTTAATGGGTTTTAATATATGTTAAATAAGACTGCAAGTTACCTAGGTGAATTTAAATCTGTTGAACAGACACCTACTGTTTGAGATAAAATTACCCAACTCCATCACCAGTAAGCATTAAATCTTGAAATAAAATGACTTTTCTTTTAACTTTTTACTTGTAGAAAGTTTCAGACATATTCCAAGAGAGACAGGATCACATAATGAATCCCCATTTATCCACCACTGGCTTCATAACTCTTCAGTGTTACCTAGGTGAATTTAAATCTGTTGAACAGACACCTACTGTTTGAGATAAAATTACCCAACTCCATCACCAGTAAGCATTAAATCTTGAAATAAAATGACTTTTCTTTTAACTTTTTACTTGTAGAAAGTTTCAGACATATTCCAAGAGAGACAGGATCACATAATGAATCCCCATTTATCCACCACTAGCTTCATAACTCTTCAGAATTTTGCCAGTCATCTTGTCCCACCTAAATTATCTCTCATGTTCTAGTATTTCAAAGTGAATCCTTGACATCAAGGCATTTTACCTGCAAACACATTAGTATTTCTTTCTAAAAGATATTTTTAAAATATGTATTTCACAATATCATAATCATACCTAATAAGGTATTAATAATCATATATTAATATTATTTAAAACTTATTTGATATTCAAAAGTTGGTAAAACCAGTTTTCATTGTGAAATGTAGCTGGGAATCCTCTGGTATAGTAACATGAGGAATTATCGTTAATGTGGCCAGGGATAGCCAGACCCTGACTGAGAAGCTTCTTTAGTTGCTTCCATCTGGGACAGAGAATAGCTTTCTGACTGTGTTTCCACCTTGCTTTATTCTCCGTTTTCTGAATTAATCTGTTCCTAAGTTCTAGTTAACCACCGAGATTTGGCTTCCTCGTTTCTGACACACACTCCTCTACGAACACTTATTCTAGACTGCTTCCTTGGTTCTAGCATCTCAGGTAACCTTGGATCCTGTTTTCTGTTGAGACAAATGACCGAATGCTCAGTCTCTGCATTAGCTTAGGTTAAACAAATTTTGGTTTCTCCCTTTGCTACCTACGTGACTTTGGGAATTTTTTTTAGCCTCTCTGTGTCTTAGTTCCTTCATCTGTAAAATGAAAATAATAATACTATTTATCTCAAAGAGTTGTTTGAGAATAGGACATAACCCATTGCTGAGAGCCTGGTATACAGTAATCACTCGATAAATCTTGACCATTATGGCCTCCTTTGCTTTTGCTGTGAATTTGATATTCTTCAGATTCCATCCACTCCTCTTTGGTCTCTTCATAGGTCCCAACAGACCCCTGCTTTTTCTCTAATTCTCAAAAAACTCTTTGAGATAAGTGTTTTTATAATATTCATTTNCGATAAATCTTGACCATTATGGCCTCCTTTGCTTTTGCTGTGAATTTGATATTCTTCAGATTCCATCCACTCCTCTTTGGTCTCTTCATAGGTCCCAACAGACCCCTGCTTTTTCTCTAATTCTCAAAAAACTCTTTGAGATAAGTGTTTTTATAATATTCATTTTAAAATAAGTTTTCAAAATTCCAGATTTCTTGTTATAGCCCAAAAGAGTTTCTATTATGGCTAAAATTACCATTTTATATACAGTCACATATCAATGCTAATTTCAAGCAGAAAGATATATTTAGCATGTCAGCATTTGAGAATGAAGAATGATTGCTGCTGTTGCCATAATAAAAAATTTTAAGTGATAATTAAGTCAAGAAACCTAGCCAGAAAAATGCTAACTTTGCTAACCATATCTGTTAGAACCTAGGTTTTCCCTGGAATTTTCAGTTACAGAGATTATCCAATTTATTTTTTTTAATGCTATATATTTTTGGAAATTTAGAAATTAAAGTATTTTTTATAGTAAATGTACAATCAGTATAATGCTGTGATTCCATAAGCAAAATACCCTCTTTAATATTTTTAGTGAGAAAATCCCATTTGTATTCACTTTCTATTTTTCACTGAAACCACAGGCCTCTAAACTGGTTTCCCATTTCTTGATGATGAACAGGTAAGACATCAAAACTCTTTCCAAGAGAAGAGGTACCTTGTAGAATACAGCATGAAATGTTTCCCATGCATATGTCCAAGAAGAAGTCTTAGGGAAGTAACTGAAAGGAAACAGTAAAATTCGTGGTAGGCAGCAAAAACAGACCTTGGAGTGGAGTTAATAGCACTGAATGCACACACTGGAAAAGAAGGACTAGTTAAAAATCAGGATGACGTGGGGCGGGAGGTGGGAGGGGGGTTCATGTTTGTTTGGGAGTTCATGTACACCCGTGGCAGATTCATGTCAACATATGCCAAAACCAATACAGTACTGTAAAATAAAATAAAGTAAAAATAAAAATTAAAAAAAAATCAATAGTCTAAACTTTAACCTTCAGATACCAAAGAAAGACGAGAATTTAAATCGAAAGAAAGCAGAAAAGAGGTAATAAAACTTTTGCACATTTCAGTGAAATTGAAAGCAAGACTCACTAGAGAAAACAAATGAAACCAAAAAGCTGATTCTTAGAAAAGCCTGACTTCAGGCTCTACTACAAAGCCACAGTCATCAAGACAGTGTGGTACTGGCACAAAGACAGAAATAGAGATCAATGGAACAAAATAGAAAGCCCAGAGATAAATCCACACACCCATGGACACCTTATATTCGACAAAGGAGGCAAGAATAGACAATAGATTAAAGACAATCTCTTTCACAAGTGGTGCTGGGAAAACTGGTCAACCACTTGTAAAAGAATGAAACTAGATCACTTCCTAACACCATACACAAAAATAAACTCAAAATGGATTAAAGATCTAAACGTAAGACCAGAAATTATAAA
>SJYX01015755.1:328380-345202 GCA_006410675.1 Oreotragus oreotragus | reverse complement strand
CTAGCAAAGTAATGCTCAAAATTCTCCAAGTCAGGCTTCAATAGTAGATGAACAGTGAACTTCCAGATGTTCAAGCTGGTTTTAGAAAAGGCAGAGGAACCAGAGATCCAATTGCCAACATCCGCTGGGTCATTGAAACACCAAGAGGGTTCCAGAAAAACATCTACTTCTGCTTTATTGACCATCACTTCATGGCAAAGAGACAGAGAAACAATGGAAACAGTGACAGACTTTATTTTGGGGGTTGCAAAATCACTGCTGATGACGACTGCAGCCATGAAATTAAAAAGATGCTTGCTCCTTGGAAGAAAAGCTGTGACCAATCTAGACAGCATATTAAAAAGCAGAGACATTACTTTGCCAACAAAGGTCCATCTAGTCAAAACTATGGTTTTTCTAGTAGTCATGTATGGATGTGATAGTTGAACTATAAAGAAAGCTGAGCACCGAAAAATTGATTCTTTTGAACTGTGGTGTTGGAGAAGACTCTTGAGAGTCCCTTGGACTGCAAGGAGAGCCAACCTGTCTATCCTAAAGGAAATCAGTCCTGAATATTCACTGGAAGGACCGATGCTGAAGCTGAAATTCCAATACTTTGACCACCTGATGTGAAGAACTGACTCATTGAAAAGACCCTGATGCTGGGAAAGATTGAAGGCAGGAGGAAAAGGGGACGACAGAGGATGAGATGGTTGGATGGCATCGCCGACTTGATTGACATGAGTCTGAGCAAGCTCCTGGAGCTGGTGATGGACAGGGAAGCCTGGCATGCTGCAGTCCATGGGTTCACAAAGAATTGGACACGACAGAGCTACTGAACTGAACTGAATAAGGCAAAAGGAATGACACTGAAGTATTGTGCTATAGTCAGTGAAGTTGTTTTCTGTTGGGGTATGACAAGTATGACGATAGTGATATAGACGTATTCCTCAACTGAAGAATAAAGTAAATGGATAGCAGATCATGGAAGCCAGATTTCTTACTATTGGGCTGAGAGTATATAGATCAGCAAGGTGATTACCATTCTCCATGAAAAGTAACAAGGGCTGCTTGGAAACAGGGCTGATTCTCAGTGCAGAAAATATTTAAGATGAGCCTGGAGCATCGTATAGTATCATCATAAAGTAAGGAATTGCTGACAGATACACACATAGAGCCAAGCTGATGGGGATATATCAAAGGGGCAGTTCCAACTGAAAGGACTCCCAATGAACAAGGCAAGACAATCTGTAATTTTAAAAAAGTATTATTATATTATAATCTAAAGTATAGAATAAACAGCCACATGTTCATAATGATACAGTATAAGTAAATAATTGAATAATAAGTACCAACAAATCTCCTCTACAGAATAATTCCAAATAAATTATGTTAAGTATTCCATCATAAAGGTAGGGGAGCAAAACTCTACAATCTTAAAGTAAGAGTATGCATAGTGACTTTTTTCCCCAAAGAGTAAAGTGTGAAAGGCGGGGAGGGGACAGTAACTTTATAGCAGGGAAAGCTGATAAACAGTCCTTCAGCCAGGTGACCAAGGTCCAGATCAAGAGTCATAAATTGAATCATGTTGACAGTTTGCATTCTTCATGTGATGTGATTAAAATGGCACTTTGCCTCTATGGTCTACTTTCCGAAAATCTATAACCCCAGTTAACTATGAGAAAAATATCAGTCAAATCTCAATTTGGAAATATTTTACAAAAGACCCGATCAATACTCATTGAAATTCTCAAAGTCATCAAAAACAAAGAAAGTTTTGAGAAACCATCACAGCCATGAAGAGCCTGAGAAGACTTGATGACTAAGTGTAATGTGGTATACTGGATGGAATCTGAGAACGGTAAAAGGACATTAGGCAAAAACCAAGGAAATCTTAATATATGGACTTTACTTAATAATGATGTATCTATGTTTCAGTTAAACAAATATACCATGTTAATTTAAAATTAGTATATTATTTGAAGATGTTCAGAGGGGAAATTGTGTATTTAGATGGTAATAAGGAATTTTACCATTAACTCATTTTTTTTCTATAAATATAAAAATTCTGAAACATAGTCTATTCATAAGGAAATCGATTGAAAAAAATTCCTCACTTCTAGCTAATGGGTGAAAATTCCAAATAGTTTCTATGTTAACATGGAAATCAGAGATTGTGTAGTCTTGGTTATGGATTTGTTTTATTACTTGGTGATTGATAGTTTGTGTCACTAAAGCTGAACAGAATTTTATCACATGAAAGGAGTAACAAGAATATGCTTCCAGCAAAGAATGTATTCTTGACAGAAATTGATAAGGGTTACAGTTCTGGGGCATCTAATGATTTAAATCATTTACAATATATGTATTAGTAGAATCTGGCAGCGTGTTAATTTAAATATAATCATTTTATAATGTATTCAGTTCTAAAAAGAATAACAGAGGGACATTTGTCACTTAGCCTCAGAATGGATTCCTGGACAGATATGACCATATTGCCACTCAGCAGTTGCTAAGCAATTTAAATGCCCTTTTCTCATTTTTAACTCAGTGAAATCAGAATTTCATCCCTTGCACCATGCTAAACCCAGGTGCTCATGAAAAATAATATTCAGGAATAATAATTTAAAAAAATGGCTACATATGTAGTTCCTATCACAGAATGAGAGATTTTTAGACATAATCTAGCCCTGAGCTGTTCAGAATGGTAGCCACTAGGCACATGACATGACACGGGTGGTTTGAATTAAGATGTGCTGAAAGTGTAAAACACACTCATGGCTTGGGAGACTTAGTACCAAAGAAGAGAAAGCAAAATAACTTGATAATTTTTATACTGATTACATGTTGAAATGATAATATTTTAGGTATATTAAATATAACATTAAAATGTTCCCTTTCACTTTTATAATGTTTTCCTTAGAAAGTGTAAAATTATACATGTAGTTCTGCTGGACATCTTGTTTTTTTGTATAAGGGAAGAGACTATGACCCACAGAACCTAAGTATGATCAATTCAAGGTCCTGTTCTTAGTCAACTGGATATTTTTAAACAGAGATGTTTCTCTGTTAAAATGGGGAAAGGATTTGTTTCAAATCATGTGTCATTTAGGATATTTTCACTTACCTTTCATGAAGTTTAAATATATTTTATATAACACATTCACTGCTCTCTACTGAGCCAAGATCTTGCCTGTTGCTCTTCTGGGTTAAATAAAGTGAGCTACCATTTATTGAAGGCCTACTCTATCTAAACCAGGGCTGTGTTTTATATAATAAATAACTTGCAGAATTTATGGAGTTTAATTCTCGCCAGAATCCTTGATGGGTGAAGAATGTAATGCTCAGAGAGCCACGGAGAGAACCATCCTAGTCAGAAAGTGGTGGGCAGGGTATTCAAATGGAGGTACTCAATTTCAAGTTGTAGTCCATCTACTGTTTGCAGCTGCATCCTAGAGACAAGGAGAACTGTCTAAGATGTTGGAGCTGAAAACGAGACCTACAAGGATATTTTAGCCTTTCACAGATATTTGGGAGTAGAAGACAAGTTGAGATTCCTTCCACCTCATCTGGCTGAATCTAGCCATGGTGGCATTTGCTCTGAAGAAAATAAGCGTACCGTGTTTAGTTCTCTGGTGTTTTAAATTTGTCAGAGTGTGCTGGGGATAAGGGTTCACACTGCCACGGGGGCTAAGGAAACAGGAGAACAACTTTGAGTTAGACTGGTGTTCAACTCTCCTGCTATTTAGAAAACCCCCAATTATCTGAAGGCTTCAATAATAGCATTTTGTTCTGTGCGCTCTCAGAATAAATAGGAAATGACATCAGAGCTTTCTAATTTCAGAATTAAAGAAATTAATATCCTCACACACCCACCTTCTTGCCCACCCACACATATAGCTCTGGAAAAGTTTCTTCACCCTTGAAACTGTTCCTCCTCTTAACTTGTATACTGCAGTTACAAATTTTCTTTATTTGGTGTTTAGTCAACAAAAAGCAAAAGCCACATCTCATTTGCCACAACTCATCTTCCACATCTTCGCATCAAACTTCTTCACTTTACAAGTCAATGCTGTCCAGAAGTACCAACTCCACGCCATCTCTTTTCCTCTCCTCCCTCTCCTTGGGCATCAGGACCGCCCTACTCATGGCCCTCATCACCTCTTTCTAGGCTACTGCTACAGTGCTTCTGCCTCTTGCTCTTCATTTCTAGTCACCCTAGGGTTTTCATTTCCTAGAAAATGAGCTGCTGCTCCGTATGCCTGGAATGTCCTTCCTACTCCTTTCTCTACCAAAGTCTCACCCTTTCTCCAGGTTTCAATTTTTCTGCAGAATTCTTTCCTGCAGAAATAAGGGAGATTAGGAAAGTCTTATTTGAATAGACTCTCATGGCATCCTGTGTGTTTTCTTCGTAGCATTTATAAAAATTAATTATGCAGTTATATTTTAGCACTCGTCTTGCTTGCTGGAATGTTCTTAAATATCATGCTAGGCTGCTTCTCCACTATAGTATGCAGCTTTTTCTAATAAAGGGCTTCCTCTACTATTTCCATCTTTGAAAATTTCCAAAACACTAGTAAAAGTACTAAGTGTTTTAAAATTCTTAAACCACCACTACAGATGGCTGTTAGCATAGTTTAGACTAATTATGACTTTAGAATCCTTTTTAGTCTATCTAGATAGCATTGACCAAACTACTTTTCAATCATATCATACTGGGAAGTTGTCTTAACTTCTTTGTGTTTCGGTTTGCTTATCTGGAACATGGGGACCCGAATGGCACTGAATCTATTTTATTGTGAATTCAGGTAATATAGTCAGGTACATCCATAATGTGCATCAGTGTTATCCAATATCCAATCTGTCTGAATTTTCAGGATACCTATATATTTAGGAGGTATAAATATACCCCAGATCAGTTCTTAGAGACACAGAAAACCTGGCAAGCTCTCACAAATAAACTGCCATTACTGCTGGAAGCAAATCTCAAGAGTGAGAAACATTTATATCATTCTTTGAGCTATTCACACATCTCATTTCTGCAGTCATTAAAACCTGGAGTTTTTTTGTTTTTCACTAGGAAATCTTAAAACTTCTTGAAAAATCACTTTAGGCTGATCCTGTTACTTCTAAGGAGTTGTGTATGGCATGAAGATCTGAAAAAAAAATTAATGGGATAGTAGAGAAGCAATCAAGCTATTGTGTTCTGTATTTCTAAGCCTTTTGTGCAAGGCTTAGTTTGAAGAGTATGTTGAGGGTAGGGGTGGTTAAGGAAGGAAGCATGAGGAGAAGAAAAGATTCAACATTTTTAAGACCTGTCTCTCTGATTATCAGCACTATTTGCATCTGATGCCAAAGAATCCCCGAATGGGTTCTAAACACTGGCAGCAGAAAACTGGAAGCGCTACATAAACAGAGATGAACGTCACGATATATATGAGTCCTTACTGTGTAGGCAGGGCTTCCCAAGTGGTGCAGTGGTAAAGGATCCTCCTGCCAATGGCAAAGACACAAGAGACGCGGGTTTGATCCCTGAGGTGGGAAGATCTGGAGGAGGAAATGGCAATCTGCTCCAGTATTCATGCTTGGGAAATCCCATGGACAGAGGAGCCTGCGGGGCTATAGTCAATGGGGTCATATAGAATTGGACACAACTGAGCACCCAGCACTGTGTAGGCTCACAGTTCATTTGTTCACAGATACATGCAGAACTCAAACCACTCTATTCATACTTCTACAGTCAGATAGTATGCTGCATATACAGTTAAGTGAAGTCAAGGTATATATCCCTTGGAATTTCCAAGCAGGTTGGATTTTCCTGGCTGTGATTCCACCCATCGTAACTACACTGATTCTCACAGATGGTCCCCTGGTTGCTTCCAACCAGGCCCATTTGTCAGGCAAACAGTGAGCATGTTCTGCTGCCCAGTGACTTTCAGAAGAGCCCCTGGATTCCTGCTAAGTGTGAACATAGACAGGAGCCTTCAAGGTGCTGAGCATGCCACAACCCAGGCATGGCATTCTGCCTCACAAGGGAACCAGCATCCTGGGTCTAATCGCCTCTTCTCTCACTGCCACCTGTTGAAAGTGACAGGACAATAGAGCTGAGATCCCATGCTGTGTGGAGGAATTAGGGACACTCCTCACTGCTAACGACATTGCTCCAAGACAGCAGAAGCCTGAGAATCACGTTGGCATGGTACTGGATTTACAGACGTCATTTCTAAGTCTTTTTCGTATGCTATCTCTCTCGGATAAAAATTTTGCTTTTATGCCCTGACAGCATATCATGATCCACAAAATTATAATTTTATTTGCTTAGATGTTTTACATATTTTCTCCTTATATCACATGATATTTATTCAATGTATTTCTAGGTCTAATTTTCCCCCCAAACTAAGAAGAAACTGGTATTTTTAATAAGAAAACATCAATAATTCTTGCAGTACATGTGTGCTCAGCTGTGTATAACTTCTGGCAACACGATGGACTGTAGCCTACCAGGCTCCTCTGTCCACAAGATTCTCCAGGCAAGAATACTGGAGTGGAGTGCCATTTCCTCCTCCAGGAGATGTTCCCAATCTGGGGAATCAAAGCCACATCTACTGTGTCTCTTGCACTGACAGGGAGATTCTGAACTATCTGGGAAGCCCAGTACTTGCAGTAATAGTGGTATCAGTGGTAGCAGCAGTAATAGCAACATAATAGTAATGATATATATTTTGTGCCAGACACTTCCTTGTGATTTTTAAATGTATTGGCTCATTTAAGATTGTTTTTATGTTAAATGCGGCTATACCTCACTATGCTCTGGGTACTGGAAAATGTTTCCCGTATGCTATGGGGGAGAAATTGTCTTTATTACCATAATGCCCAAATAATTAAAATGTCAATTCAGATGATTCAAGACTGACCAATTTTGGTTCTAACAGCTTCCAAGGAAACATCAGTGGTGATGCCAGCAGCACACACTCATGGACCACTCACCAAGTAGGCCAGGCCAAATGCTGAGCCTTTGACAGAGCTTGTTGGTTTTTATCTTTGAAACAAATTTATTAGTTAAAAATTAATATTGTTTTTATTTTGCAGATGACAATTGAGGTTTGAAGATATTTGCTTGGGATCACCATGCTAAAGTGTGGCAGAGCAGAGACTGAAACTAAAGTCTTTCTGACTCCAAAGACTGGCACTAAATCATGATGCTGACTCGTACACAAAGTATTTTCTAAATATTATGTTTGTTTGCACACTTGCCACATCACAGTGAGGGCATCTTTACATATAGTTAAGATATGGATGCTGTCTGTTAGATTTAAGTTTAACCATCCTTTTATAATAATTTGGAGCTATCTTCAAATTAAACTCAATGTAATAGACTTAGTTCAAATGATTTACTCATTAGAATCATCCTTGAGTCTTTAGGATCCTGTAAACAGTGGGGCTTCCCAAATGGCACTAGTGGTAAAGAACCCACTTGCCACTGCAGTAGATGTAAGAGATTAAGATATTGGTTTGATCCCTGAGTCAGAAAGATCCCCTGGAGGAGGGCATGGCAACCCACTCCAGTATTCTTGCCTGGAGAGTCTCATGGANGAGTCTTTAGGATCCTGTAAACAGTGGGGCTTCCCAAATGGCACTAGTGGTAAAGAACCCACTTGCCACTGCAGTAGATGTAAGAGATTAAGATATTGGTTTGATCCCTGAGTCAGAAAGATCCCCTGGAGGAGGGCATGGCAACCCACTCCAGTATTCTTGCCTGGAGAGTCTCATGGACAGAGGAGCCTGGTGGGCTACAGTCCATAAGGTCACAGAGTCGGACACGACTGAAGTGACTTAGCGC
The DNA here is from genome assembly GCA_006410675.1 of Oreotragus oreotragus. Classification (NCBI taxonomy): domain Eukaryota; kingdom Metazoa; phylum Chordata; class Mammalia; order Artiodactyla; family Bovidae; genus Oreotragus; species Oreotragus oreotragus. Next base: position 337,383 of record SJYX01015755.1, on the reverse strand, counting down.
ACACGCATGCACACACACACATTCACACACAACCCAGCATTAAATATTGGGTCACTTTCTCATTGTCCATATACATTATGACTGAGCTTGTATTCTGTTACCCAAGATGATGTCTGTGTGTCAGTGCAAGTTGACTATTTAAAATTCTCCAGGCTCTAGAACACCACAATAAGAAGGAAATAAGAATGCATGTAGGTAGGTGGGTCTCAGCAGAAATCAGAGTAAAAACAAAGATGAAGGACGTGATGAAGCAGGATAATGGTTTAAGCAGTGTGTCTATCCCAGAATTAGGTCTGAAGTGAAACTGAAAGTCGCACAGTCATGTCCAACTCTTTGCAAACCCATGGACTGTAGCCTGCTAGGCTCCTTTGTCCATGGGATTCTCCAGGCCAGAATACTAGAGTGGGTTGCCATGCCCTCCTCCAGGGGATCTTCCCGACCCAGGGACTGAACCCAGGTCTCCTGAATTGTAGGCAGATTCTTTACCAGCTGAGCCACCAGGAAAGCCCACCCAGAATTAGGTCTACTACACAATGACCATGACTTTCTAGAAACCTGACTTCTATTTTTTTTTTCCTTTTCCTCTCTCTGAGTAAGGAGCACAGCTCTACCCATGCTCATCTTGAATACTAGAGCACACTTACGACTGAGGCAGCAGCTGATGGATCATGACAGAATCGTTACTTCTAGGTTGTATTTTTCATTTGCACTTAGAATGCAACTTAACCTTTGTCCTCTTATTTCTAAAATATATAAAAACACCCATTTTACAGGGTGTGGGGAGGGTTAGATAGTGCTTGCAAAACACCTTGCACGCTGGGCACGTAGGAAACACTGTGTGAATCCTTTTACATTCTGTCTTTTCATCCCATAAATCTGGTAGCAGTGAAGCCTTCCATACACAAAGGAAAAAATAATTCCCCCTAGTCAGTGAAGTGCTGTGCCAGCCTCATGCCAGTTTACAGAAGCCTATTTTGGTGTACATTTCTTCTCAAATTCTCATAATGTTACAAACTGAGTTCCCTCAGCGTTTTTCCTCCCAGAAATCCATTCGTTACACAGTCACCAGTACCACACACAATTTACCTTCCAGGTTGTTCTATCTAGGAAATCATATAGCAGCAGGCAGGATGGGAAGCAACTACTAGGAAGCGAGTAAGCAGACCTCCTGTTTGGGTTCACAACCATCTCATGCTCTGCTTAGGTGTCAAAGATAATGCAGTGTCACCGAATCATATACCAATCCCCTGGACAGGATGCCCAGGCACTCAGTGTAAAAGTGCTCATTCAGAGGCCCCCTGGGAAAAGAGGTCTGCTCTCCACTCCCATGCCCACTGGAGGGCTCTTTCCACTAAGCCCACTCTTACTTAGGTGCCAGATTTTGTGAATACAAATCACCTTTAATCATGACAGTGATTCTGTGCCACAGAAATTACCCTCCACTAAATGCAGAGGAGGAAAATTGAGTTCAAAGAGACTGAAGGAACAACCCAATGTCACAGAACTTGACTGGCTAGAACACAGGTTGTCAGACTCCAGAGCTGGTACTTTTTATCACTGTTATTATACCCTCTCACATTCTGCTGAATCACAACTCTGTTGACATAGGTAGATGTTATTCATCATAAAAGTGAAGATAACAGAGGCATTAGGAAATGAGAGTTTTAAAAAAAATGATCCCATAAATGCAGAATGTCATTTGTCCTTTCAGAATTATCCAAAATACAAGTCCATAAACCCGATTAGCAGATAAAGGGCTGTCCATCTTGGGGAATGTTAATCTCTGGTCACATGCTGCAAATATTTAACTGTTATCTCCATCACATAATCCCTTTTGGCAATTTTATCTTCAAACATTTTTACAGCTCCCTCTGTGACACATAATTTACAAGAAAAGACTCAGCCTAAGCTAACACGTTGAAACCATTCTCAAGAGATCTCCAGATGTAAAATTCTATATTCAATTTATCACACTGTGGTAACTAATACACTGAAAAAGCAGAACATTTTGATTACCGGCATTAAACAGAGCTCTTAAAAGATTCCAAGTGCATTCTGCAGAGGGTTGTCAGTGGAGGCGGAGTGTATGGGATTATCGTTCTATCTCAACTGAAATAATTCCATGGTTAGCATGTGGTTACTTAGTAACATTAAAATTGCAATTATGTTCCCTTATAATTAACAACCTTCAAATAAATAGTTTTGTGAACAAATTACACACTTCACCAGAATTTTATTCTTTCTGTATGGGGTAGCTATTTCACTCAATTGCTAAATGTAGAGAGCATGATCTTCTCGACATTTCTCTACATTCTGAAGAGGAAAGGTTAGCTTATGTTAAAGCTCAATGTGGAGATCAATAGAGTGAAGGGAAACAGACTAAATTAAAAAAAAATGAATTGAGAAGGATGGAATGAAGATTTACACTGTAGTATTCTCTGTGACTTCAAAACACCTACACTTTAAGAGAAAGAGTTAAGCACTTAAGGCAGACGGACAATTGTGTCTAAGAAAATTGTGTGTGTAGTCATGTTGTGAAAAACACAGTTTGGCAAATGATATATAATCCTCATACACGTGACATTATGCAGTCAAGGCATTCAGCTGCTTGACCTAATTAGTCACTTTTACTAAGGATATTTGCAAATAATACATGTCTAGGAAAGGCTTGCTATAACTGATGAAGTAAAGCCTCAAGTCGTGTTTTTTTTTTTTTTTTTGTCTTATCTATTTGGCTGCACCAGGTCATAGGTGAGGCATGTGGGATCTAGTTCCCTGGGAGCCCCCTGCTTTGGAAGTTTGGAGTCTTAGCCACTGGACAACCAGAAAAGTCCCGAAGCTTCAATTTTTTATTGACAATTGTAGTGGTAAAGAAATTAACAGAAAAGAGTATCTGTATTTTCGTCTTTTGTCTTTTTTTTTTTTTTTTTTTTTTGACATAGCTAGCAATGGTGATAGTGACTGTGAACCGTCTGGCTGAAGGCAGGGTGAAAGGTAACTACTGGAGAGAAAAGTGAATATGGTGCTTTTATTGGCAGCACCCTGGTGCTCTTCTCAGGTTCAATAATAATACAGTATCATCTGATCCTATATAGATATGTTAGATGAGATGCCCGATCACTTAGTTTGAAAATCTTCTAGTTCAGAAGCATCAGGAGCAAGCACTCATTTCCTAATCTCCACTCATGCCCATCTGTCCAAAAGACATCAAGTATTTGCCCTACACTACACCAGGTTTTGAATATACAGACATGAATGTGACTTGGTCTCCAGCACCAAGAAGCTCATGGCCAGAAGGAGATTATAAACACATGGCATAATGAAATGAGAGTATGTTTAAGATATAGTGGCGGCATGAGGAGGTCACACTTGGGGTGTGATTGGAAGGATGGGTAGGAGCTTGATAGATAAATGAACATCATCTCAGCTACTATTTCCTCCAAGAACTCTCTGCTGCCTCTGGCCTCCCTGCACCATCCAGAATGATTTGAGATGATACCCCTGGGCCCCCAGAATGATTAATGTATTGTGCTGCCATGATTTGTTATAATTAGGTACCACCACAAAATTCTCTCGGGGCCTCCTGTGTTTTTAAAAGTAAAAGCCGAAGTACTCACAATTCTTTCATTATTCAGTCTGTCCACCAGCTTGAGATTTCTGTACTTTCCCCTTTCAATTATTTGGATCATCCCTGCCATGTCAGCCATCCTGGGTTTCTTGCTGCTACTGACATTCGAGGAGCATCTTCACTTCTGGGCCCTACAGGTACCAGCATGACTTCCCCCACCTATCCTGTAAGTCTCCTCAAATAGCACCCTCTCAGGAGTCATTCCTGACTGCCTTGTTAAAAATTCCGCCTTCACATGCAGTCTCCAAATGTCCTTTTCCTGCTTGGTTTTACTCGTATCACATACTTTGCTTTTTGTGTTTATCATTTATCTCCCCTCCCTACTGTTAGTTGGAGCAGTGAAAAGGACTTTTATGGGTGAGCAAATCAAATTTTTTATCCAATAATTCCATTTGCCATACATTAGAATGTGATTTCCATGAAGTCAGAGATTTTTTGTTTTGCTCATTGCTGGGTCCCCATGGGCCGTGAAGAGTTTCAGACACACGGGGCACACTCTACAAATATTTATAGGATAAATTAAAATGAAAATCATGTACTTATTTATTGAAAATACCTATTAAGCCCTTACAATATTTCACATGCCCATTAGACATGACCTTTAGATGGAAGGGACTGACAATATACAGGCAAATATATAAAAATATACATTGGAATTGATACAATAAGGGAAATAAAGATTTATTTACATAAAAATATAGTGCATGTGTGTGTTTTGATTGGGGCAGTAATCATTCTTGGAGGAGATGATATTTTAGCTGAGACCTGCTGTCTAAAATGGAACATAGAGCTGGTGAGCAGGGATCAGTAGCAATCAAAATAGGGGATGAGACAAATATAAATGTCCAGGGAGCAAAGGGCTGGAAAAAAAATTTTAAATGTTGGGACAGCTGAAAAGACAAGGGTGGATGACAGAAGGATGAGTGAGGCTATTGGTGGAGGCCACATCAGGCAGGGCTTTTAGGAGACATGATAATTCACTGGGATTTTTTAAAAGGTGTCAAATGGTTTCAGTTAAGATGGTATGATCTCTTGCTGCTGCTGCTGCTGCTAAGTCACTTCAGTCGTGTCCGACTCTGTGTGACCCCATAGACGGCAGCCCACCAGGCTCCCCCATCCCTGGGATTCTCCAGGCAAGAACACTGGAGTGGGTTGCCATTTCCTTCTCCAATGCATGAAAGAGAAAAGTGAAAGTGAAGTCGCTCAGTCTGTCCGACTGTTAGCGACCCCATGGACTGCAGCCCACCAGGCTACTCTGTCCATTGGATTTTCCAGGCAAGAGTACTGGGGTGGGGTGCCATTTCCTTCCCTGATATGATCTCTAAGTAGTTTAAAAATAAGTCTTCTGGATTCTTTGCAGTGAGTAAATGGGACCGCTGCAAGAATGGAGCTAGAAGGCTCCTACAGCAGTCCAGGTGGATCCAATTGTTTGGGTTCGAAGGAGAGCAGAAACAACGGTGGGAAGTTAAGTATATTTAAGATCTACTCTGATGATAAATTAACAGGTGTTGCTGGTGCATTGAATTTGAGAGTCGAAGAAAAGAGATGACCTTCCCTTTTCTGGCCTTGGTCATAAAATAATATTATTTAGTAAAATGGGGACTCTGACCTGATTTGCAGGAGAGCAATGGAAATCTACTTGTTTTGTTTGTTTGTTGATTTGTTTGTTTTGACATTTTAAGTTTGAAAGGCCTGTGTAATGTCCAAGTGGAGATGTCAAGTAGATGGGTGGATAGGTAGGTTCCAGCTATGCCTGTCTTCACCATGAAGCCGTGAATTTTTCAAGGGAAGAGTGTTTTCTTTATTCATTGCTGTGGCAAAGTGGGTGTTTTGTATGTTGCTGCAAAATCTATTCTCTTTATATCCTGCTCTTAGCAGCTCAGGCTACTGAATATTAGGTCTGAAAGAACCAATTTCATTATAAATACGAATGAACAATCAAAGCTCTCCAGACATGAGTACGAAGATGAAAATAACACAACAGCACAACTGACCTATGATGAAAAGAAAGTATTAAAAAATGCTTAAAATTATACTTAGTATCTTTAGAGAGATTCAAGAAGATATTCATTTATAAATAATAATAATATTAGTAATAATAAATATACACTCCAATACTACTAAAGACATCATTAAATAAAAAGGAGCCTTAGAAATTAAGAATGTTATTACCTAAATTGTTTTTCATGTTTTTAAATTATTTTTAATTGAAGGGTAATTGCTTTACACAATTTTGTTTCTGTCAAACCTCAACATGAATCAGCCATATATATATATATATATGTCCATGGCCTAAGCCAGTTACCAATCTCTACAAGGTCTGGTTTTCTTCGTTGAAAAATAGGATAATAATACTTTACCAGATTTTTGTGAATCTTGAAGTTAAAAATAAAAGTAAAATACTTTGTTCTGGGTACACAGTAAGTGCTCAGTAAATAACAGAAAGCCAGCTTTCCCCTCCCTCCCTCTCCTCACTCTCCTTCCTGGATCACGGAGAACACGAATATTTAACTATAGCTGAGGAGGAGGCTTTGAGAAAGAAAAGTGAAAGCATTAGCTCAGTTGCGTCTTATTCTTTGCCACCCCATAGACTACAGCCCGCCAGGCTTCTCTGTCCATGGGATTCTCCAGGCAAGAACACTGGAGTGGGTTGCCACTTCCTCCTCCAGGGGATCTTCCTGACCCAGGGATCCAACCTGGGTCTCCTGCTTTGTAGGCAGATTCTTTACAGACTAATGCGCTAAGAGCTCGCCTTCCAAACAACGCAAGCCTTTCTGCCCACGCAGCAGCCGGTATTATAAAAGAACAGCATACTTGGGGACGGGAGATACAGGTTCAAGTCCGAGCTTGGCCACTTATTAACTGTCTAACTAAGACCTTTGTTTTCTCTGAGCCTCAGTGGTGTCATCAGTAAATTGCAGAGAATAGCGTTTGCTGCACAAGACGGCTATGATGAATACATTCAATATGGCACATTTGTTATAAACATATAATACATTCATATCTATTACATAATATATATATGTATACATAATACATATAATACAACTCAAAGTATTCTACAAATCGGTGAAGCCTACAGAAGACAGAGTACAACCCCAAATGTGAAAAGAGGAGAACATTTTCCTGATTTAAGTAAAAGGAGAGAAGGCAGAGGTGAAAACTTATAGCCCTGGTGGTTTTGATACCGGTGCTGGGCAGAATTCCAGAACATGTCCTGCGATGGTTGGGAAGCATCTGGGCGAACTGACAGGCTGTGTGGATTCCTGGAAGAGCAGGTCATGGAGGGCAGGACTGCTCCACCCACCCCTTCAAGAAGGGGGTAGACCTTGAGGAGGGTGGAAGTCTCAGGAAGCCAAAGAGAAAGGGGACAGTAGAAAATTGAGGGGGCGGGGCCTCAAGAGTTTGGGGCGTGGCCTCAAGAGTCGAAGGGCGTGGCCTCAAGAGTCAAGGGGCGGGGTTCCGAGAACCAAGAAGGAGGGGCCTCAAGGAGCTGAGAGGGAGAGTCACAGAGCAGAGGGGGCGGTCTCAGGGCCCCGTCCTCAGCGCTCTCTGGTTTAACATTTATGTCCATGATTTGAAGAGGACACGGTTAATGGGAAATGGCCAGCAGCCCAATAAAAACTTACTGGGAGGAGCTGGAGAAAATGTGAGGCCCCAGTTAGAAAGCAAAAGAACACCCTGCTCTTTTTTGGAGATGGTGCTCCAGAGCCCCCAGGGTTAAGTGTTCTCAGACCCCCACGCAGTGCGGGGAGGTGGCCTCACGCTCAAGCCGGAGCTCTTGACACCCTAACAGCGCAGCAGCGGGCAGCCAAGACTGTGGAGGAGGACCTAGAAACCACACCGGCTGTGAGCTCTGGAAGGAACTTCTCCATTTAGTAAATACACAGCATTACCTACCATGGTAATGGTTCTAGGTGCGGGCTGATCAGTGAAGAAAACAAAGATCCCTGTCCTCGGGGAGCTTACATCCTAGTGAGAGGAGACAGATGCCGGCAACAAGTGAATAAAGCACGTAGTATGTTAGGGAGCGAACTCTGGGAGATGGTGAAGGACAGGGAAGCCTGGCGTGCTGCAGTCCATGGGGTCGCAAAGAGTCGGACAAGACTGGGAGACTGAACAACAAAATGCCAGGGAAGTGATATGTGCTCTGGAAGAAAGGGAAAGTGGAGAAGCCTAAGGGAGACGGGAAATGCCGTGATGGGGCGGGTGACAGTAAGCAGGACGGTGGGGACAGGCCTCACTGAGGCAAGGGTGGGAAGGAGGTGAGGGGCTGTGAGGCGGGCAGATACCTGGGGAGCAGGCCCACGGGACAGGGAGAGCAAAGGCCTCGGGTGGGCCAGCACTGAGACCAGCGAGGCAGGGGGGAGGGGGGAGGGGAAGAGAGGCTGGAAGGTGGTGGGGGAAGGGGGGCCAGTCAGGAAGGACTGCACAGGCCCTGAAAGGGCCTTGGCTTCTTTTTCCCCCTAGTGTATTTATTTATTTGGCTGCCTGGGGTCTTAGTTGCAGCACATGGGATCTTTAGTTATGGCCATGTGGGACCTGGTTTCCTGATCAGGGAATGAACCCAGGCCCCCTGTACTTAGCCACTGGACCGCCAAGGAAGTCCCAGATCTCGGCGTTTAATCTAAGAGATGGGAGCCCTCGAAGGGATGTATTGGGGGTGGAGTGAGGTGATGAGATTTGTGTCTTGCAAGCTGGCTACCCTGTGGAGAACAGACATGCTAGAGGCCACCTCAGTAACCCAGGCAAGATGTGATGGTGGCTCGGGCCGGGAGGGGAAGTGACGGGACTCAGAGTGGGTGAGAAGTGGGGAGGTCCTTTGGTGGGCTGATGTAGGGTGGGAAAGACAGGAAAGTGTCGCATGACCCCAAAGGCTTTGTCATCAGCCAAGAGGTCTGGGGAGGAAGAGCAGGATCCCAGTTTGGATGCGAGAGTCTCAGATGTCTGTTAGACGGTGAGTGGAGATGCTGAAAATGCAGCTAGGGGGCTGAGCCTGGAGTCCTGGGAGAAGGTATGACCACCCCCTTCATACCCTTGAGCGGCTGCGCAGTGGAGGAGTGAGAGCTCTTCACTGAGGCTCCCCCAGGACTGAAAAGGGCTGATGACAGAGAAGGAGTCAAAGTGAAGAAGGCTCTAATTCAACGCCAGGACTTCCGAACCAGGCTGTCGGAGACTGAATGAACGGCCTCATCCAGGCTGTCTTACAATAACGGCTGAAATCAGAGCTGAGAGCTGGAAAACAGACTGACCCATGGGGAGAGAGGGTCTGTACCGACAGATAAAACAACACCACAGAATTCTCTTGGGCCAAGCAGCTTCGTAAAGAGGGGTCCGGTCTACTAAGGATAAGGGCGCTCACTCACCGCAGTCAT
>SJYX01015755.1:317899-328183 GCA_006410675.1 Oreotragus oreotragus | reverse complement strand
CTAAGTTTTCCTCTAACAATTTTATAGTTTCTGGTCTTAGATTTAGGTCTTCAATTCATTTTGAGTTTATCTTTGTGTATGGTGTTAGGAAGTGTTCTAATTTCATTCTTTTATGTGTAGCTGTCCAGTTTTCCCAGCACCATTTATTGCAGAGGCTCTCTTTGACTCTTTGTATGTTCTTGCCTCCTTTGTCAAAAATAAGGTAACAATAAGTGCATGGGTTTAATTCTGGGTTTTCTGTCTTGATCCGTTGGTCTACATGTTTGTTTTTGTGACAGTACCATACTGTCTTGATGACTGTAGTTTAATAGTATAATCTGAAGTCAGGAAGGTTGATTATTCCAGTTCTATTCTTCTTTCTCAAGACTGCTTTAGCTATTCAGGGCTCTTGTGTTTCCATATGAATTGTGAAATATTTTGTTCTAGTTCTGTGAAAAATGCCAATAATAATTTGATTGGGATTGAACTGAATCTGTAGATTGCATTTGGTAAATAGCCATTTTACAATATTGATTATTCCTACCCAAGAACATATAATATCTTTCCATCTCTTTATGTCATCTTTGATTTCTTTCATTAGTGTCTTATAATTTTCTATGTACAATTCTTTTGTCTCCTTAGGTAAGTTTATTCCTAAACATTTAATTCTTTTTATTGCCATGGTGATTGGGATTGACTCCTTAACTTCTCTGATTTTTCATTGATAGTATATAGAAATGCAAGTGATTTCTGTGTATTGATTTTGTATCCTGCAACTTTGCTAAATTCACTGATTAGCTCTAGTAATTTTCTAATACTATCTTTAGGGTTTTCTATGTACATTGTCAGGTCATGTGCAAACAGTAAGAGCTTTACTTCTTCTTTTCCTATCTGGATTCTTTTTATTTCTTTTTCTTCTCTGATTGCTATAGCTAGGACTTCCATAACTATGTTGAATAATAGTGGTGAAAGTGGACACCCTTGTCTTGTTCCTGATCTTAGGGGGAATGCTTTCAATTTTTCACCATTGAGAATAATGTTTGCTGTAGGCTTATCATATGTGGCCTTTACTATGCTGAGATAGGTTCCTTTATACCCATTTGCTGAGGAGTTTTAATCATAAGTGGCTGCTGAATTTTGTCAGTTTGTCTGCATCTATTGAGATGATCATATGGTTTTTATCTTTCAATTTGTTAATATGGTATATCACATTGATTGATTTGCATATTTTGAAGAATCCTTGCATCCCTAGATTAATCCAGCTTGATCATAGTATGAGCTTTTTGATGTATTGCTGAATTCTGTTTGCTAAAATTTTGCTGAGGAGTTTCAGTGATATTGGCCTGTAGTTTTCTTTTTTTGTGTTGTCTTTGTCTGGTGTTGGTATCAAGATGATGGTGGCCTCGTAGAATGAGTTTGGAAGTGTTCTTTCCTCTACAATTTTTTCAAAGTGTTTTAGGATAGGCAGTAGCCCTTCTCTGAATGTTTGATAGAATTCTCCTGTGAAGCCATCCAGTCCTAGGCTTTTGTTTTTTGGGAGAATGTTGATCACAGCTTCAATTTCAGTGCTTGTAATTGGGTTGTTCATAATTTCTATTTCTTCCTGGTTAAGTCTTGGAAGGTCAAACTTTTCTAAGAATCTGTCCATTTCTTCCAGGTTATCCATTTTATTGCCATATAGTTGTTCATAATAGTCTCTTATAATCCTTTGTATTTCTGCATTGTCTATTGTAACCTCTCCTTTTTCATTTTGAGTTTTGTTGATTTGATACTTCTCTCTTTTTTTCTCAATGAGTCTGGCTAAAGGTTTGTCAATTTTGTTTATCTTCTCAAAGAACCAGCTTTTTTTGTTGTTGTTAATCTTTACTACTGCTTGTTTCATTTCTTTTTCATTCATTTCTCCTCAGATCATTATGATTTCTTTCCTTCTACTATTTTTTTTTAAATTCTTCTTTATCTAGTTGTTTTAGGTGTAAAGTTAAGTTGTCTATTTGACATTTTTCTTGTTTCTTGAGGTAGGATTGTATTGCTATCAACTTCTCTTTTAGAACTGCTTTTGCTGCACCCATAGGTTTTGAGTTGTCATGTTTTAATGGTCTGTTGTTTCTAGAAATTTTTTTATTTCTCTTTTGATTTCTTCTGTAAGCCACTGGATATTTAGAAACATATTGTTTAATCTCCATGTACTTGTCTTTTTTTTTTTTTTTACAGTTTTTCTTGTAATTGATATCTAATCTCATAGTGTTGTGGTTGCAGAAGATGACTGATATGATTTCAATGTTCTTAAATTTACTGAGGTTTGATTTGTGAGCCAAGATGTGGTCTATCCTGGGGAATGTTCCATGTGCACTTGAGAAGGTGTATTCTTCTGCATTTGGATGGAATGTCCTGAGGCTATCAATGAGATCCATCTCATCTAATGTATCATTTAAGACTTGTGTTTCCTTATTAATTTCCTGTTTTGATGATCTGTATATTGGTGTGAGTGGGGTGTTAAAGTCTATTATGATTGTGTTACTGTCAATTTCTCCTTTTATGTCTGTTAGTGTTTGTCTTATGTACTGAGGTGCTCCTATGTTGGGTGCAGAGATATTTACAATTGTGCTGTCTTCCTCTTGGATTGAGCTCTTGATCATTATGCAGTCCTTCATATCTCTTGTAATATTCTTTATTATAAGGTCTATTTTGTCTGATATGAAGATTGCTACTCCAGCTTTCTTTTGCTAACCATTTGCATGGAATGTACTTTTTCATCTTCTCACTTTCAGTCTATATGTGTCTTTAGGTCTGAAGTGGGTTTCTTGTAGACAGCATATATATGGGTCTTGTTTTTGTAATATTCAGCCAGTCTGTGTCTTTTGGCTGGAGCACTTAATCCATTTACATTTAAAGTAATTATTGATATATATGTTCCTATTGCCATTTTCCTAATTGTTGGGGGTTGATTTGTGGATCTGCCCTCTTAAGTCCCTTTAACATTGGTTGTAAAGCTGGTTTGGTGGTACTGAATTCTCTTAACTTTTGCTTATCTGAAAAGCTTTTCATTTCTCCATCAATTTTGAATGAGATTCTTTCCGGGTACAGTGATCTTGGTTGTAGGTTTTTCCCTTTCAGTACTTTAAATATATCCTGCCATTCCCTTCTGGCCTGCAGAGTTTCTGCTGAAAGATCAGCTATTAAGCATATGGGGTTTCCCTTGTATGTCACTTTTTGCTTTCCCCTTGTTGCTTTTAATATTCTTTCTTTGTGTTTAGTCTTGTGTTAGTTTGATTAGTATGTGTCTTGGTGTGTTTCTCCTTGGGTTTATCCCGTACAGGACTTTGCAACTCTTGAACTTGATTGACTATTTCCTATTCCATGTTGGGGACATTTTCAACTATAATCTCTTCAAAAAACTTTCTTATACCCTTTCTTTTTCTCTTCTTCTTCTGGGACCCCTATAATTTGAATGTTGGTGCATTTTATATTGTCCCAGAGGTCTCTGAAACAAACCTCAGTCCTTTTCATTCTTTTTACTTTATTCTGCTCTCCAGAAGTTATTTCCATAATTTTATCTTCCAGCTCACTGATTCGTTCTTCTGCTTCAGATACTCTGCAATTGATTCCTCTGGCACTATTGTGTTGTTTGTCTCTGTGTGTTTATTCTTTAATTCTTCTAGGTCTTTGTTAACTGATTCCTGCATTTTATTCATTATGTTTTCAAAGTTTTTGATCATCTTAACTATCATTATTATGAATTCTTTTCCAGGTAGTTTGCCTATTTCCTCATTTATTTGGACTTCTGTGTTTCTAGTTTGTTCCTTCATTTGTGTTGTATTTCTCTGTCTTTTCTTTTTTTTTTTTTAAACATATTGTGTTTGAGGTCTCCTTTTCCCAGGCCTCAAGATTGAATTCTTCCTTCCTTTTGGTTTCTGCTCTCTTAAGGCTGGTCCAGTTGTTTTTGTAAGCTTGTATAGGGTGAGATTTGTGTTGAGTTTGTTCATTTGTTTGTTTTTCCTCTGATGGGCAAGGCTGAGTGAGGTGGTAATCCTGTCTGCTGATGATTGGGTGTGTATTTTTTGTTTGTTTGTTGTCTGGATGAGTGATCCTGCAGGGCGCTACTGGTGGTTGGTTGGTGATCTTGTATTTAAGAACTCACTCCTTTGCATGAGTTCTCACTATTTGATACTCCCTAGGGTTAGTTCTCTGGTAGTCTAGGGTCTTGGAGTCAGTGCTCCCACTCCAACAGCTCAGGGCTTGATCTCTGAAAAGTTCCACTCTGTGGCTTAAATTCTGTTCTTGGGCCTTCTCAGGAGTCTTTCCATCTCTTAGCTCTAGCTTCTCTTTGTGTTGTTTCCACTTATGGTAGGTCCTCCAGTTAGGTAGACAGAAGGCTGTAATAGCACTAGACCCACGTTCCACCCTCTCAACAAATCCAGCTATTTTATTAGTTTTATCTTAGTTTGAACTTTTTGCATTTAGGAATGTCCAGTAATATTAGAAGTCCCACTTCCCCTAGCTTTGCAGAACTCCTTGTACATCCAAGTCCTTAGTGTGTTTCTGCAATTGCTGATCTTCCTTCATTTTAACCCTGCAATACCCGTGGTTAGATCATTGAATTCAGGCTCTGTCAGATGTAAAAGGGATTAATTACAGCATGCTGCTCCAGCCATGACACGGACTCTTTTTCTACACTGCTGCCTTCCCAGGTTTCTGCCTAAATTTTTTTACTTAATGGACAGCCTGGGAAAAATTTTGAGAAAGTCTTCCAGAACACGACAAGGAAAAAAGATGCAAAATAAAATATTGTGCTAAGAGACATAAAGGTATAGTGCATGAGATTCAAAGTCCATCTAATAAAATATCCCCAACATGAGTATAAAATTTGCAAATGAAGAAAATAAACAAGAAATAAAGAAATTTCATCTTGATATATGCAGGACAAGCACTCAATAAAATCCAACAATTCTTAATGATTTTTAAATTATTAATGAAAACTTTTTTAACACAAGGATATCTATCCAAAAATTAAAAAAGAAACATCTCCTTACTCTTCTTTACTCCTTAGACCAGAATAAATTTTTAAAATATTTTTCTTTGTTTTGTAAAGTAACCCTGATGGGCCTTTGGTAATGCCAAATAAACCTGATGATAAATTTTTAGAAGAAACAAAGCAGATCAAACATAGGAGTATAATTGTATGCATGAGAATTTGAAGAATTTTGGATGAGAGGATTAAGACTGAACAAAAAAGAATAAGAATAAAGAGGAGAGAGACCAGGGACAACGCGAGATGGTAAAGTATATTTAAAATGTTGGGGTGGTGGAAAGGACATTTATCATAAAGAAGTCATATTTAGCTAATAATTCTATCACCAAAAATACTGAAATGACAATTTTATATTGTGTTCCATGGGAGCTGTGTTTCACAGGACATCTTTTCTAATAGTGAACAAGAGAGACATGGTTGAAATTGGCTGTAAAAGTAGTGAGAGTAAATTACTAAAAATATGTTTACATTATTTGAGATCTCAGAAGATGTGTCTATGATAGGAACAGGTTAATTTTTTTTTCTTAAATTTCCAGTTCTGTTTAAAGAAACTGTGTAGTTTTCAAATTCAATCAGTTGCTAGGGAAACTGGAAAGGGGGCTATTAAACTGTAAATGGAAAGCTATATGATTGCAAAACACAAGTGGAGATGTACGAAGCTAGACATAACTTTTTAGAATCAATAAAATGCATAATAGTCTAAAGGAATGATGAAAGCTCCTATACAATCAAGATACACTAGCTTATAATGTTATGTAAATTTCATACACACAATAATTATTTTGACTTCTGTCTGACTGAGAAGTTTTTCCATCTCCTCCATCACTTTTCCATGCTTCTTTGATGTTATTGTCAACATCACTCACACAGCAGCCTTCACATGTTCCTTGATCCTGTCCTTGTTCTTTAGAATCATGCTGATAGTTGAATGATTCATGTTATAAGAATGAGCTCCACTCTCAATTATTTTCACTTTTGTTTCCATTGTTATTGCTTGACACTTACCAGTACCAGCTACATCACCACAGCTTTTATGCTTGCTTCCAGACATCCTGGGCTGGAAATAAAGATACTGTACTACTGTATATCATAATGTACCATAAAGGACACAAAAGCACAATTACTTGTAGCGGACACACACTCGTGACGATGTACACTAGACACAGGAACAAACTTACATGACTGCACATGTGAGTGCACGTTCGTATCTCTGAAAGTTGGCAACGTGACAATTTGTATGTAGGGGACTCACTGTATATATACACACACACACCATATCTTTACTCATTCATCCTTCAATGGGCACTTAGGTTGTTTCCTTATCTTGCTTATTGTAAATAATGCCATCATGAATGTAGAGGCACATACATCTTTTTACATTAGTGTTTTTGTATTCTTCAGATAAAAACCTAGTAATGGAGTAGCTGCATTATCTGGTTGTTCTATTCTTAATTTTTTGAGGAACACCTATACTGTTTTCCATAGTGGATGTGCCAATTTACATTGCTACCAACAGTGTAAAGGATTTACCTTTTTCTCCATATCCTTTATAATACTGGGTATTTGTTGTCTTTCTGATAATAGCCATCTAACAGGTGTGAAGCAACATCTCTTTGTGTTTTTGACTATTTCCCTAATAGTCAGTGGTATTGAACATTTTTTCATGTGCTTGCTGGCAATCTGCCTTTTCTGGAAAAGCATCTATCCTGATCGTATGCCCATTTTTTTTTATTAGGTTGTTTGTGGAGTTCTTTATGTGTTTTGGGTATTAATGTCTTATAAGATATATGGTTTGCAGATATCTCCTCCCATTGATTACATTGTTTTTTCATAATATTGATGGTTTCCTTTGCTGTACAAGAGCTTTTTAGTTTGCTGTATATTAAAATTGATATTCTGATGGAGATTCTATGGCACCTTTACCATAAACTATCAGTATTTTTTGTGGGCATCCATCTTCTTATTGGCGTCTTGGGGAGGGTGATTAACTTAGAAGAAAAGCCAGGATCTTCTTGGATTAACAGTACTACTGGAGGAAAAATCATTGAATTAGAACCATGCTACAAACCAGGCCCAGATGTGAAATTAGTAGTTATCCTCTCTTGTCTTCAATTACAACATCTGGATAATAATGAATACAGGACAAACAACTGCCTTCCAGCTATAATAATCTATGATTGACAGATGAACATCAACCTAAAAAGTAAAGAAGGATGGTATCCTTAATAAGAAGGAAATTGTGGGTAGTAAGATAAACTGTCAGATTTAGAGGCAAAGTTCAATTTATGTAGCACAGTAGCCAAAAAATATCTGTAAATAAAAATTTAAGAATGAGTTATTTAGGAAAAGCTTATCAATCAGTTAAGCTGTTTGCCAAATATACTTTTCATTTTGTGT
Source organism: Oreotragus oreotragus (assembly GCA_006410675.1). Lineage (NCBI taxonomy): Eukaryota > Metazoa > Chordata > Mammalia > Artiodactyla > Bovidae > Oreotragus > Oreotragus oreotragus. The sequence continues at coordinate 320,778 of SJYX01015755.1, read as the reverse complement.
CATAAATTGAAACACCAAGTTTACTATATTTAGCCACTTAAAAAGATTTTTTAAATGAACAAGGTAATTTATAAACATTTCTAAAATATTGTCTTAAGTTCTATCTTTTGGGGTGATAGAAAATTCTTAACTACCTCCTTCTGTACAAAATCAAAAACACAAGGGAAATTTTCAGTCTTCAAACCACATACCTGTGGTGTTCCCTAGTCTACAGAATAGCTATTAGACAAAATTAAAAGTTCACCAGATCCAGAGATCTTTGTTCCACTTTTCCCTGTAGTAAGTTCTGTGCTGGAGTGATGTCGAAGTACTTACTGCTTCCCAAATAAACAATGCTTTTTTTTTTTTTTTTTAATTCCCTCATGGTTTTGCACATACAATTGCTCTGGCGTACAATTTCTTTCCTTGTATTTCTACCCAAACTGTACATATTCTTCAAAGTTTAGTTGTTATCACATACCAAATAAAGTCTTCCTTGATGTTATTAAAAATCACTCACTAATCAACTGAAATCATTAAATCAATTCATCTCACAATTATTTCTGACCATTTAGTATGTTCCAGGTAACCTCTATGTGTTCTTTCAGACCTGCTATGTGCTTTTTTCTCCATATTTTATTTTCCCGTCTATATACACATTCAGTTCAGTTCAATCACTCAGTTATGTCCAACTTTTTGCAACCCCATGACTGTAGCACACCAGGCCTCCCTGTCCACCAACTCCCAGAGCCTGCTCAAACTCCTGTCCATCGAGTCAGTGATAAAATCCAAGCATCTCATCCTCTGTCATCCCCTTCTCCTCCCAACTTCAATCTTTCCCACCATCAGGGTCTTTTCCAATGAGTCAGTTCTTCACATCAGGTGGCCAAAGTACTGGAGTTTCAGCTTCAGCATCAGTCCTTCCAATGAATATTCAGGACAGATTTCCTTTAGCATTGACAGGTTGAATCTCCTTGCAGCCCAAGGGACTCTCAAGAGTCTTCTTCAATACCATAGTTCAAAGGCATCAATTCTTCAGTGCTCAGCTTTCTTTATTTATAGTCCAACTCTCACATCCATACATGACTACTGGAAAAATCATAATTTGACTAGATGGACCTTTGTTGGCAAAGTAATGTCTCTGCTTTTTAATGTGCTGTCTAGGTTGGTCATAGCTTTTCTTCCAAGGAGCAAGCGTCTTTTAATTTCATGGCTGCAGTCACCATCTGCAGTGATTTTGGAACCCAAGAAAATAAAGTCTCTGTTTCCATTGTTTCCCCATCTATTTGCATGAAGTGATGGGACCAGATGCTATAATCATAGTTTTATGAATGTTGAGTTTTAAGCCACATTTTTCACCCTCCTCTTTCACTTTCATCAAGAGATTCTTTAGTTTTCTCTTCACTTTCTGCCATAAGGGTGGTATCATCTGCATATCTGAAGCTATTGTTATTTCTCCCAGCAGTCTTGATTCCAGCTCATGCTTCACCCGGCACCCATATACCCGTTAGTTCACTCGTAATATATGATTCATATTATTTGCAAACATGTGACAAACAGCACACTCTACTGTACTTACCAATTTATGTGACTGTTTTCCCAATCAAACTCTAAATTTGTTGACCTTAGATTCTGTCTTACACATCTTTATTGTATAAGCAAATAAACAATAAACCTATACGTGAAATAAATTATTTTTGCCCACATCCTGTGGCATGCATAATTTCCCCGACCAGAGATCAAATGTGAGGCCTCTGCAGTGGAAGCTCAGAGTCTTAACCACTGGACCACCAGGGAAGTCCACATGAAATAATTTTCAATATTATTATTCTGTAACAGCCACAATGATCAGCAATATTTTTTCCACTACAAACCTTATCTTATGAGATTTCCAACTTCAAAGGAAGCATGAAACTTTCTCTTTTAAAATATTTTAAAAATCAATGGGAGATAAGGTGTAATAAGTCATTTTCAAAACACACGTGTTTGTTTGTTAGTCACTCAGTTGTGTCCGACTCTTTGCAACCCTATGAACTGTAGCTCACCAGGCTCCTGTGGCTATGAGATAAGTCATTTTCAAAACACATATATGCACCACACACAAAAATAAACTCAAAATGGATTAAAGATCTAAACGTAAGACCAGAAACTATAAAACTCCTAGAGAAGAACATAGGCAAAACACTCTCTGACATAAATCACAGCAGGATCCTCTATGATCTGCCTCCCAGAATACTGGAAATAAAAGCAAATATAAACAAATGGGATCTAATTATAATTAAAAGCTTCTGCACAACAAAGGAAACTATAAGTAAGGTGAAAAGACAGCCCTCTGAATGGAAGAAAATAATAGCAAATGAAGCAACTGACAAACAACTATTCTCAAATATATACAAGCAACTTATGCAGCTCAAGTCCAGAAAAATAAATGACCCAATCAAAAAATGGGCCAATGAACTAAATAGACATTTCTCCAAAGAAGACATACGGATGGCTAACAAACACATGAAAAGATGCTCAACGTCACTCATTATCAGAGAAATGCAAATCAAGACCACAATGAGATACCACTTCACACCAGTCAGAATGGCTGTGATCCAAAAGTCTGCAAGCAATAAATGCTGGAGAGGGTGTGGAGAAAAGGGAACCCTTTTACACTGTTGGTGGGAATGCAAACTAGTACAGCCACTATGGAGAACAGTGTGGAGATTCCTTAAGAAATTGCAAATAGAACTGCCTTATGACCCAGCAATCCCACTGCTGGGCATACACACCGAGGAAACCAGAATAGAAAGAGACACATGTACCCCAATGTTCATTGCAGCACTGTTTATAATAGCCAGGACATGGAAACAACCTAGATGTCCATCAGCGGATGAATGGATAAGAAAGCTGTGGTA
>SJYX01015755.1:293706-316164 GCA_006410675.1 Oreotragus oreotragus | reverse complement strand
TATATGGAATTTAGAAAGATGGTAATGAGGACCCTGTATGCAAGACAGCAAAAGAGACACAGATGTGTAGAGCAGACTTTTGGGCTCTGAGGGAAGGGAGAGGGTGGGATGATTTGGGAGAATAGCATTGAAATATGTATACTATCATGTAAGAAACAAGTTGCCAGTCTATGTTCGATGCAGGATACAGGATGCTTGGGGCTGGTGCATGGGGATGATCCGGAGGGATGATGTGGGGTGGGAGGTGGGAGGGAGGTTCATGTTTGGGAGTTCATGTACACCCGTGGCAGATTCATGTCAATGTATGCCAAATCCAATACAGTACTGTAAAGTAAAATAAAGGGTAAAAAAAAAAAACAAAAAACACATATATGGGGTTAAATGTCTATGACATGGAAACAGACTTTTAAGATATAATGAGAAGGTAGGATACCTAAGATGGAATAGAGAGTAAAATCATAAAGTAAAAATGAAGAAAAAAGATAAAAGGAAAGGTCATTTTAGGTAACAGAGGTAATGATACAGATGTAGGGAATAATCTGATATACTCTGAAAAAGTGAAGATAGAGTATGTGACAGCAAGAGCAAACGTAGCAAACAATGGGTTAGACAGGGTGGCAAGGGCTAGACTGTGCAGACCTCTAAATGCCGTGATAGATAATTTGAACTTTGGCAATGGGGGAGCCTCTGGAAATTGAGCAGCAGAATTAAATTTTAGAAAGATCACTCTGGCAGCAATAAAGAAGATGAATTGCAAGGGTGGTGGATGGAATGCAGGAAGACCAAATTCGAAACAACAACAATGTCCAGAGGTGATGACGGTCTGAAAGCAGCAGGAGTGTAAAAGCAGAAGAATGAACATATTGGAATGAATTAGACATTAGGGTTAAGGTTTTTTACAAAAGTTTCTACAATGACTCTCATTTTTCATGACTGAAACTTCCAAAGAAGGCAGGTAGAGCTTTAGATGTTAATAACTTTGCTTTACTGTAGCTGAATTTGAGGTCCCTGAGAAAAATGAATTTAAAAATTGCATGTGGGTGAAGATCTAGAAGAGAATTGTGGGTTGAAAACACAGAGGTGGGGAAACATAAGATGCTTAATAAGAGCAACTTTGTCTTATTTTCTCTGTATTCTTAATTTAAAATCTAAAGCCTAGAACTTTCAACAAATGCTAAGCTGCTTTCATTAATGTTGAGCTAATACCATCACCAACCTCCAAGTTCTCTTGATTAGCTAGGTAATAGATGCAAATCTCCTGTTATAAAGTAGGAGCTCAAGAAATGGCTATAATCATAGATAACTTGGACAGCTGAGTTTTTCCCTATTATCTCAATTTATGAAATATCAATATAATAAATGGCCATCATCACAATATACACTGAAGTGTATAGGGGAATAATACTAATAAATAAAGAAGAGCTAAATTATTTTAAATTTAAATTTAAATCTGGACAGAAATGGCAACCCACTTCAGTGTTCTTGCCTGGAAAATCCCATGGATAGAGGAGCCTGATGGGTTACAGTCCATGGGGTCACAAAAGAGTTGGACATGAATTAGTGAGTAAACAACAAATTATTTTCAGGCCTTATATCAATTTCAGGCCTTATATCAATCCTTATATGTAATTTCCCTGGTGGCTCAGACAGTAAAGCGTCTGCCTACAGTGCGTGAGACCCAGGTTCAATACCTGGGTTGGGAAGATCTCCTGGAGAAGGAAATGGCAACCCACTCCGGTATTCTTGCCTGGAAAATCCCATGGATGGAAAAGCCTGATGGGCTATAGTCCATGGGGTCGCAAAGAGTCGGACACGACTGAGCGACTTCACTTTCTTGTCTTTATAGCAATCATTTAAAAGCTTACAATTTAGGGGACTTCACTGGTGGTCCAGTGGCTAAGAATCTACCTGCCAATGCAGGATTCACAGGCTTGATCCCTGGTGGAGGGAGATTCCACGTACTAGGGGCCACCATGTGCCGCAGGTAGCGAGCCTGCACGCCTTACTGCCTGTCCTCTGCAACAAGAAAAACCACCACTATGAGAGGTCCATGCAGCACAACTACAGAAAGCCTTGTGCAGCAAGGAAGATCCAGGACAGCCAAAGATAAAGCAGTAATGAGAAAAAGTAAACAAACTTTAAAAAGCTGACAATTTTGTGGGATGGTCAGAAATGGAATTGACACTAATTCACGTTTAGTCGATGGATAGAAATTTGTATTCCTTCAATTAATCTGTGTTTACTTTGTGATCCTGTAAACTCATTTGTTTTTCTCTGGACTTTTCTGTCAGTTATTTCCTATTAAATTCCTTGTAACAACCCATTTTAGCTTGGCTAGAAGGAGAGTGAAGTGGATTTGAAGGCATCAATCAGGATACTACCTGATCATTTGCAAACCAGGCAGAAGGACATCTGTGGAAATCAAAGGAAGTTGGGAGAGTAAGTTGGGTAGAATGGAGAATCTTAGGAGCAAGCTGACATTTAAGGCTGCTTCATCTCAGCACCCAGTTTCATTACCAAAAACCTGAGTTTTTTCTTATTCTTGTGGAGGCATTAGAGGGTTGAGTCCTGCAATCAAACCAATAGCATTATTTACTTAGTGGGAGCCTAATAAATCTCACAGATATTTATGTACTAGAAATAGTCTATCTCATGCTTAGATATGTCTGCATGTATGAATCTTACCTGGGCACAATCAGTCATGGGATATTGAGACAATTGTTTCATTATTCTAATTTGAGCTATTTATGGGCCAGAATTACCATAATTGGTGCCACGTCTCAAAGAAGAAAAGAAATGAAGAAATGTGGAGGTCAGGGAAACTATTCTTTTTATGACTTGCCATTAACATACTGTATTCAACAAAAAGCAAAACATGCTTATGTCAGAACCTCTATAATTTCTGGTACTGAGCAGATGAGAGTGACATTGAATGGGGAATTTTTAGATATCAGACTGATAAAGCCCCAACTCACATCTCTATTGTAAGAAGGAAATTTGAAAGTCAAGAATTTCTATCAACAACTCAATCACTACTTGCTGCTGCTGCTATTAAGTCGCTTCAGTCGTGTCCGACTCTGTGCAACCCCATGGACTGCAGCCCACCAGGCTCCCCTGTCCCTGGGATTATCCAGGTAAGAACATTGGAGTGGGTTGCCATTTCCTTCTCCAATGCATGAAAGTGAAAAGTGAAAGTGAAGTCGCTCAGTCGTGTCCAACTCTTTGTGACCCCATGGACTGCAGCCTACCAGGCTCCTCTGTCCATGGGATTCTCCAGGCAAGAGTACTGGAGTGGGGTGCCATTGCCTTCTCCAAATCACTACTTAGCTGGTAACTAATATTTCTCCTGTCCTACCTGATATATTCTGATACTTTAGAAAAGGTAAGAAACTTCTAAGACATGGTTTTGATCATAAACTACTGCCATCTAATAGTATTTTCTTGAAAAACAATTTTTTAGTGGGCTCATAGGGGATCATACCACCTTGCATGAGAACTAAAAAAAATTCTCATAAACTTAAGAATATATGTGCTCAGTCACATCTGACTCTTTGTGACCCCAAGGACAGCACCCCACCAGGTTCTTCTGTCCATGGAATTTTCCAGGCAAGAATACTGGAGCGGGGTGCCACTTCCTACTTCAGGGGATTGTCTTGACCCATGGATTGAACCCCAGTCTCTTGCATCTCCTGCTTTGGCAGGCAGATTCTTTACCACTAGCACCACCTGGGAAACCTCTAAGAATATACTGACGAATTTTTAAAAATCCTTAAAAACTTTAAAGTGTCAATCATGGTATGGAGATAAAAAATTAGCACATATGTCTGAGTAAGGCCTAGAATCTCTATTTTATTATATAGTCATTGTCTAATATTTCAGGACCAGAATTTAGACAAAACTATGGGGAGGGTCAACCATGTTCACTCACTTTAGAATAGAGATGCATTCAGGCAGTGAGGCCAAAAAGAAGGAACCGAATTTATCAGGAACAGGTGGAGAAAGGACAGAGAAGGAAGAATAACTAACCTTGGAATTTTCACTGTGTCTGGAGCATGTTCATTTTTATGTGTTCATATCTGTACTACCCTCCTTTAGGAAACAAGCATCTCTCTTAGATGATGTAACAACCTCCCAAACGGCTTTTCTGCCTCTCATATTACTCAGTCTTTCTCTTTTCTATATTCAATCTATTCTTTGCACTGAAATTAAAACCACCTTTCTAATAAAACTATTTTATCCCTTTCTGTAAAACTTCTGTTGATACTTTTTTTTTCTCATTTTAAGTCAAAATTGTTTACCATGGCTTAAAATTCCTGGGCAGATCTGGGATAGTGTGGTGAGTCTGGGGCATCAGGTTGGGGCCAGATCAAAGACTTTTGGATGAATGATATTTTGAGAGGACTATTCTGCTAGAACTTTAGAAGATGAATCAAGGTGAAGACCCTCTGAGCTGAAATTAGCAGTGAAAAATGGATGTCAATGAGATGTTAAGAACCTGAAGCAAAGGGAAGCAATGGAAATGGATGTGAGAAGCATCAGGGAGGTAAACTCAGTCAGACTTGAAAACAAAACATACGAATATTCTGGGAGATTCAAGCCTGAACATTGAAGAGGATGATGGTGCTATGAAGAGAGAGTATTAAGGCGAGGAGTCACATCCTGTCACTGTAGGGTCATTGTGCCTTATCTATTTACACAAATAAATGGGCCAAAAATTCCATTCTTATCCTCATGGACCTGCTGTCTGCAGGGGCTACATGAAGAGTACACATTCTTTCTCTATAAGTCCCGAGCCCCGTTGGTAAGACAGCTAGGACCACTGTGGATGTAAAGCCCCAGAGAACTCAGATAAGGCCTGATTACCACCCGCAACAAGCACAACCTGAGAAATCACTTCGGTTATGTGGCTCTAGTGATGAAAACAATGACCAAAGGCCAAACTGCCATGAGTAGAATTTATAAAGATTTCAGATCAGAATAAGCAAGAGCATTTTAATACTCAGAGCTGGAGCATGTAGAAAGAGAGTAGAGTCCCCTCACCCCATTAGAGGAATATGAGAAGGAAAAGAACAGGGAACCCCACCTGTAGAATGTCACAAGAGAGGTAGCAGCATGTTGGAGCTGAAGGGGCCTTTACTTCACAAGAGAAAGCAGCATCCCAGAGAAGAAGTGACTCAGCCGGGGTTATACAGCTGCTGACTATAGCAAATCCAATGAGATGCACACCCCGCACGCACTCCATATGACATAACAGCGGGTGCTCAGGTTCAAGGAGCAGTGTTGTGATTCCCACAGAGAACAGAGAGGGGAGGCTCGTGTGGGACAGTGCAGCTGGAAAAGAAGGGGAAGCAACTTGACCATGAATACAGATAGTCTGTTAAGATGGAGTATGTCATGTGTGTGCTCAGGCACTCAGTCATGTCGACTCTGCAGCCTCATGGACTGTAGCCCACCCTGCTACTCTGCCCATGGGGTTTCCCAGGCAAGAATACTGGAGTGGGTTGCCATTTTCTACTCCAGAGATGTTCCTAATCCAGGGATTAAACCCATGTCTCTTGCGTCTCCTGAAATGGCAGGTGAGTTCTTTACTGCTGTGCCATCTGGGACTCCCCGGAATATATAATAGAGAAAGGTAAATGGTGTTTTTCATGATGTTACTATCAAGAAATCTGTGAAGTCATTAGAAACAACTAATTACTGGCAATAATAACAATGATAATAATGATAGAATCTATAGTACTATACACTTACTTTGTGCAAGGCACTCTGATATGTTCTTAGCCTGGATATTATTCTATCTTTACAGCAGTCTTATCAGTTACATACTATTGTTACTCCTTGTTTTACAAATGAGTAAACAAAGGCTTCTTTAGAATATGAAAATGAAAAGAATGAAAGTAAAGCCACTCAGTCATGTCAGCCTCTTTGCAACCCCATAGACGGTAGCCTACCAGGTTCCTCCGTCCATGGGGTTTTCCAAGCAAGAATACTGGAGTGGATAGCCATTTCCTTCTCCAGGAGATCTTCCGGACCCAGGGATTGAACCCACGTCTCCCACGTTGTAGGCAGACGCTTTACCATCTGAGCCACCAGGGAAGTCCAAAAAAGAGATTATGTGATTTTCTCAAAATAATTTCTCTAGTAAGTGCATGAACTGAGACTCGGAACTCATTGCATGTTTTAGCCACTTTGCGATACTGCCAGTGTGGTTACTGTGGCGGGTCTCTTAGCCTGTGAAAAAATATTTCATACTCTCACATGTCCCTACTGCAGAGAAGGGCCCTAGAGAGCCATTTCAAAAGCTTTCTTGGTAAAAAAAAACAAAAACAATTAGCTAGTCTTCAGAATTATTACTTATTTAAATGAAATGTATTAGTAATTTGAAATGGACTACAATGAATTACTCAGAGAAAATGGGTTCAACTAATTGGTCCAGAAAATCATCTCAAGGATATAATTAAATTGCCTAGTGTACTATTACTGCTAACATAAACACTGATACTGATCTTCAGGAATGCTTGCATTTCCAGCATAATTAAAAATAAGTGGTGGGAAAGACAAGATCCATGAGCAAAATGTGGTTCAAGGAATCAGTCCTGTGGTTAGCTAATGAAAGCAAAGCAAGGTCATTATTTGAATTCTTTCCAGCAGTTGGGTTTCCTGCTGTATATTTTAGTTCTTAGGAATCATCCATTTAAAATAATCATCAAACTCTAAGGATTTTTTTCTTATGAGGGTTACCATTTTTTTGAAGACCATACTTCTGAGTCCTAGGATGTTGTTGGAATCAAAGTTGTTTAATAAACATATTTCAATAAAGAAATTTGATTTATTTAAAGAAATATTTTCTTTCCAAATTTTATGGAATACATAATTTAAAATACATATATGACACTTGCCATATTCATTAGTGAATTTAAGCTGCTTCATGCTAATGATAAAGAATTGGATCAGAAAATCATATATGGCTTCAATTCAATATTGTCACTTCTATAGAAATGTATGGTGATAAAAAAAAAAAGAAGTCAGGTAACTAATAGTAAGGAAGGCAGTTATTTTTTTAAGGACCCAGTTGTTTTTTATGACTGATTTCTATTGTGCATAAGAGCTCACTAAAGAGAGATCAATTGTGTCGGCCATGGGTCCTCCATTATACATGTCTGATTCTCCATGTCTCTGCGTATGCTCAGTCATGTCTGACGCTGCACAACCTCATGGACTGTATCTCATCAGGCTCCTCTGTCCACGGGATTCTCCAGGCAAGAATACTGGAGTGAGTTGCCATTTCCTACTCCAGGGGCTCTTCCTGACGCAGGGATTGAACCTGAGTCTCCTGTGTCTCTTGCATTGGCCAGCAGATTCTTTGCCACTAGTGCCACCTGGGAAGCATCTGCCTGATTCATAACTTCATAGCCTAAAAAAATTGAACTTGGTAGACAGAAAACAATATCCTTTAGCTTTTAGTTACAGTCATACAAGTTTCTCTTTATCACACATTATCTCCTGTGAGGGCCCATGAAACATGAAAAGATGCAGAATATAACAGGTGCCTGCATTGCTTTTCCTGATGACTTAGGTAGAAAGAGAGTATCCCCATACATTTGGGAAAGAGGCATAATTTTATGACACTCTTAGAATCTTGATTACTTCTTGGTACAGAAGAGGCAACCAAAAAATGTTTTCTATTGAATTAATGAATGCCAAATTAATTCCAGTGACATGAACATCATTTCTGTAAAATTTAGGTGTTCAACATGAGAAAAGGGAGGTTTTCATTATCAAGTCAGTTAAAAAAAAATCAAAGATCTAATTCCTGAGAAGTGCCAACTATAACAAGTGTGTCTTAAGTGATCTAAGCAATCCAGAGGGTCTAACCATTGAATTCTTTTAAGATTTGTTTGAGATCATATCCAAAACACTGTGACCCACCAAATCTAAAACTTAATATATCAAGAAACACTGATTTCACAACGTTGATAAGAGACTCTCCCTTTTGGTTTCTAAAATAGGTTTTACATGTTCTTGATTCTCCCACTTGCTACAGTGCAGGAGCCTAGTACAGTATAAGACGTTTGAGCCACATGTCAAGATACCTATATTCCTATCTTGATTTTAAAAGTATAATTTATAGTATATACTTACATGAATAGTTTCATGAATTGCTGTTGTTAACATAAACATATAGGCATGCTCTATTTCTCGCCTTGCCCATGGCCCTACTTATCTTTTAATTTAATTGGTGATATGACTAAAGTATAGAGAAAATGAACCTAAAATATCATGGTATATGATAAACTACCATGCTGTTCTTTTCTTCTACGCATTTTATAATATGGGGTTGGCCAAAAAGTGCGTTAGCGTTTTTTCATAACTTTTTATCCTGTGCTTCTCTCACTCACTGAAATCCCATTTCCTTTCTTGCCTGCTCTTTCCTCTCTCACTTAGCCAATCACAAACTCTTATTCAGGCCTTACATCCCAGGTCCATATCAATTTCTGATAGCATTTTTTTTCTGCCACTCAAATGCTCTCTTTCCACTAAATTAGTGTCAGGTGGCCTTCGACTCTGCTCTCAATCTTATCATTGGCTATGACAGCATCATTTAATTAACTTTTCTTCCTTCAGTTCTCATCAACTGTCTGAAAAATCATTTGAGGTAGGTACTATGTCTTACTATTTTCCATCCACTCATTCCAAAGACTTTTACTGAACATTTATTATGTACAAGGTACTGTACATAATAAGAAGCTAGAAATCCTTGACCTTAAATTTAGTATGTTATACAGAATGTAGTTCTATGGAGGGAATGAGTAGGAACCTGTAGCAAATCAAGAACATTTTAAAATGCAGCTCACTTTAAAGAAAAACTTAAATGGAAAGTCAGTCATTATCGAGTGACTGTCCAAGTAGGACAGAAAACAGCATTCTTCATCCCACATCATTAAATCCATTCTCTGTTCAACAAAAGTGAACTTTTTATCTTTAAATGTCACACCTTTCCTACAGTTTTAGTAACATTGGTATAGAAATAAAGTAAAGTAAATATTCAAGTTTTTAAAAGCATACAGTGTTGTAAAGTATTAACATGTTCCCATCATTTCATGGCAAATAGATGGGGAAAAAGGGAAACGGTGACAGACTTTATTTTCTTGGGCTCCAAAATCACTGTAGATGGTGACTGCAGCCATGAAATTAAAAGACACTTACTCCTTGGAAGGGGAGAAGGCAATGGCACCCCACTCCAGTACTCTTGCCTGGAGAATCCCATGGATGGAGGAGCCTGGTGGGCTGCAGTCCATGGGATCGTGAAGAGTCGGACACGACCAAGCGACTTCACTTTCAATTTTTGCTCTCATGCTTTGGAGAAGGAAATGGCAACCCACTCCAGTGTTCTTGCCTAGAGAATCCCAGGGACGGAAGAGCCTGGTGGGCTGCCGTCTCTGGGGTTGCACAGAGTTGGACACGACTGAAGAGACTTAGCGGCAGCAGCAGCAGCACTCTTTGGAAGAGAAGCTATGACCAACCTAGATAGCATACTAAAAAGCAGAGACATCATTTTGCCAACAAAGGTCCATATAGTTAAAGCTGTAATTTTTCCAGTAGTGGCTCAGACGGTAAAGTGTCCGCCTACAGTGCTGGAAACCTGGGTTTGATCCCTGGGGCAGGAAGATCCCCTGGAGAAGGAAATGGCAACCCACTTCAGTATTCTTGCCTGGAAAATCCCATGGATAAAGAAGCCTGGTAGGCTACAGTCCACGGGGTCACAAAGAGTCAGACACGACTGAGCAACTTCACTTTCAACTTTACTTTCACACGTATGGATGTGAGAGTTGGACTATAAAGAAAGCTGAGCACTGAAGAACTAATGCTTTTGAATTGTGGTATTGAAGAAGACACTTAGGAGTCCCTTGGACAGCAGGTAGATAAAAACCAGTCAATCCTAAAGGAAATCAGTCCTGAATATTCATTGGAAGGACTGGTGCTGAAGCTGAAGCTCCAATACTTTGGCTACCTGATGCAAAGAGACGACTCACTGGAAAAGACCCTGATGCTGGGAAAGACTGAGGGCAGGAGGAGAAGGGGCAACAGAGGATGAGATGGTTGGATGGCATCATCGATTCAATGGACATGAATTTGGGTAAAATCCAGGAGATAGTGAAGGACAGGGAAACCTGGCGTGCTGCAATCCATGGGGTCTCAAAGAGTTGGACATGACTGAGCAACAGAACAGTTGTTTTATAGATAGGGCTTTTTACAAAAGAGCTGGGATTTAAAATCCTGGCTTTTCAGTCAAAGTTGAGATTCGGTGCTCTTAATCTTATAAACCATGAAAAAGTACAATGTGGAACCTATCCTATATGAAAAACTCAAGAAGACGCAAGAGGAATCAAAGGTGAAATCTTGACACTTGTTCTAAGATAGCTCTGCATGTATAGTAAATGAGAAAGAGATGTTAAAAAAGGAGGCTTTATTTTTCCGTAAAATTAATTGTTGTTCAGTATCCAGTGTAAATAAAGATGTGAAAACAGAGACTTAAATGTACTTTTTGGGGCAGACTGGTAATATGCATATGAGTTCTAAAAAGTAAGTAGTCTTTAATTCAGTGTGCTGTTAGAAACTGGTCTTCAAACTGTCTGTATTTTTTTCATATGAGAGTATTCATTACATTTATGTTTATACATTTATGGTTATAATTTGATGCAACCTAAATTTTCATATTGACTTTCTAAATTCTTTGTGAAGATTTAAAGTGAACACTTAAAACTAACCATTTACCATGGAAACTCTTCAGCACTAATTAGGAACTACAGAGCAGTGTATTTTAGTGCGATCTCATTTTCATAGCACTGACACCCCACTCCAGTACTCTTGCTTGGAAAATCCCATGGACAGAGGAGCCTGGTGGGCTGCAGTCCATGGGGTCGCTAAGAGTCGGACACGACTGAGTGACTTCACTTTCACTTTTCACTTTCCTGCTTTAGAGAAGGAACTGGCAACCCACTCCAGTGTTCTTGCCTGGAGAATCCCAGGGATGGGGGAGCCTGGTGGTCTGCCGTCTATGGGGTTGCACAGAGTCAGACATGCCTGAAGTGACTTAGCAGTAGCATTTTCACAAAAGTTAATGTGAATGTATATTCCAAGAGAATTATGTATATTACATATATGATAATGATATTCATACATATGTACATGGGAAATTCTTAAGTATAAATTTCAAATTATTCGTTCTATTTCTTTTTTGTTTTTGTTAGGATCTTTGTACCCTGACCATGGTTTGAACCCCTGTCTCTGGCAGTCAAAGCACAGAGTCTTAGCCACTGGACTGCCAGGGAAGTCCCTAGTCCTATTTTTTTTTGAGGGAGTGATGTTGTTATGGTTATGCATAAACAGAAAGTGAAATAAAAAATTAGAAGTGCATACCATAAAGACATTCCAAACATAAAATACGACACTCAGCACCTTTAATGGAAAGCAGATATGATTTCAGTCTCAGTTTGCACATGGACATGTATGGCCACCTGCCCTGGGTTTCTCAGGAACCATGTTGGCCCTCTTGTTTACCTATAATCACAGTAGTTTTAGGATAATAGAAGTCAAAGATCTCTCAATCCACATTTTCTTATCCTTTACCTACAGAAACAACAATGGCAAGAATAGTCTAGAAAGTGCCCAGCTCAAACCAAATCCTGGACAATGCAGAGAAGTCCCTATCAGTAACCCCAACTGAAACTGTCTGGGCTTTGGTCCCAGACCTCCTGGCAAACAACACACTCTGTGGGTCGAGAGACCATGGGAATCAGAGCCAACCTCCCGGTGAAAAGAGACACTGACATCATGAATGAGTTCCTACTTGAAAAAAATTCTAAGAAGCTATTTCTGAAAACAGTCCTACAGAGAGTTTATGCACAACTACGAGAAAAGCAAAATAGATAAAATAAAATAAAACCTTGGGGGCAGGAAAGGAACTCACCTATCATTTAACTTAATCCTTTCATTTCACAGATGAAGAAATTGAGTCCCCAAAGAGGAAAAAGTTGCCAAAGTCACTCTGTAAATTAGTTTTTTAAAATCAAATCTCCTAATCCCCAAATTAGTACAGTTCTTATCTAAGAGGACTCCTAAACTAAATCATTACTGGTTCTGTGGGTCATGTAATTATCTGGAAAAAAGGAGATTATATCACATCAAATCATTTTCAGATCATCCCAGCAGAGTTATATAATATTTTGTAGTTATAATGTCCTCTTTAAAAAAAACTTTTGTTACATTACTTGCAAAGCACAAACACCTATTTATTTAACTGTCATTGAAAAGTAGGTGTTCCTTGAGAATAAGGATCATATTTTATTCACCTTAAATCCCCAGTACCAATAACACTGTCCAGAATATAGCAGGTACTTGGTAAATAGTTCATAAATGAATGAATGCTTTTTCCCTATTATAACTGGTGATGAGAGGACTGCTCAATGGGTTAACCAAGGGATATCATGATATGATGGAGTAGACTCTCATAGTTAAGAGCCATGAATTTAAGTCTCATCTGTACCACTCCCTGAAGGTAAGATTTTAGGCAAGACTCTTAAGTACCCTGAACAATATATTCCTCACTTATAAACTTGAAGAAATGACACCTGCTAGACACCTGATGTGAAGAGCCAACTCGTTGGAAAAGACCCTGATGCCAGGAAATATTGAGGGCATGAGAAGAAGTGAGTGACAGAGGATGAGATGGTTGGATGGCATCACCAACTCAATGGACATGAATTTGAGCAAACTCTAGGAGATACTGAAGAACAGGGGATCCTGGTGCACTGCGGTCCATAGGGTCTCAAAGATTTGGACATGACTTAGCAGCTGAACAATAATTCTACTTCCCAGTTTAGCCATGAGGATCAAATGTGAAACATCTGAAATGAAAAATGCTATGCTGTGCTGTGCTTAGTTGCTCAGTCAGGTCCAACTCTTTGCAAGCCCATGGACTGTAACCTGCCAGGCTCCTCTGTCCATGGGGATTCTCCAGGCAAGAATACTGAAGTAGGTTGCCATGCCCTCCTCCAGGGGNAAAAATAAAAAAAATAAAAATAAAAGCAGCAAGGGAGAAGCAATAAGTAGCATACAAGGGAAACTCCATTGCTTAGCAGCTGGTCTTTTGGCAGAAACTCTGCAGTCTAGAAGGGGATGCAAGATATATTTAAAGTATTAAAAGGGGAAAAACTACAACCAAGATTACTGTACCCACCAATTCAAAATTGATGGAGAAATAAAAAGCTTTTCAGACAAACAAAAGTTAAGAGAATTCATTACCACCAAACCAACTTTACAACAAAGGTTAAATGGACTTATAAAGTCAAGAAATACAAGAGAAGGAAAAAAGATCTACAAAATCAACCCAAAACAATTAAGAAAATGGCAATAGGAACATATATATCAATAATTACTTTAAATGTTAATGGATTAAATGCTCCAACGAAAAGACATAGACTGGCTGAATGGATACAAAAACAAGACCCACATATATGCTGTCTACAAGAAACCCACGTCAGACCTAAACACACACACAGACTGAAAGTGAGAGGATGGAAATGGGAAGCAAAATAAAGCTGGCGTAGCAATCTTCATATCAGACAAAATAGCCAAGAAAGCTTAAAATAAAGAAGATTACAAGAGATAAGGAAGGACACTACATAATGATCAAGGGATCAATCCAAGAGGAAGACATAACAATTGTAAATATTTATGCACCCAATATAGGAGCACCTCAATACATAAGACAAACACTAATAGATATAAAAAGAGAAATTGACAATAACACAAAAATAGTAGGAGAATTTAACACCCTACTCACACCAATGGACAGATCGTCAAAACAAAATTTAATAAGGAAACACAAGTCTTAAATGTTACACTAGATGAGATGGATCTCATTGATATCCTCAGGACACTTCATCCAAATGCAGAAGAATACACTTACTCAAGTGCACATGGAACATTCTCCAGGATAAACCACATCTTGGGCAACAAATCAAGCCTCAGTAAATTTAAGAAAATTGAAATTGTATCAAGCATCTTCTCTGGCCACAACACTATGAGACGAGATATCAATTATAAGAAAAAAACTGCTAGCAAAAAAAACTCATGGTGACTAAACAACACGTTTATTAATAACCAACAGGTTACTGAAGAAATCAAAAGAGCAATCAAAAAATTTCTAGAAACAAATGACAATGAAAACACGGCAACTCAAAACCTATGGGATGCAGCAAAAGCAGATCTAAGAGGGGAGTTTATAGCAATACAATCCTACCTCAAGAAACAAGAAAAACATGGAATAGACAACCTAACTTTACACCTAAAACAAATGGAAAAAGAAGAACAAAAACACCCCAAAATTAGTAGAAGGAAAGAAATCATAAATATCCAAGCAGAAATAAATGAAAAACAAATGAAAGAAACAATAGTAAAGATGAATAAAACTAAAAGCTGGTTCTTTGAGAAGATAAACAAAATTGACAAGCCTTTAGCCAGACTCATCAAGAAAAAAAGAGAGAAGAATCAAATCGACAAAATTAGAAAAAAGAGGTTACAACAGATAATGAAGAATAAAAAGGATTATAGAGACTATTATGAACAACTATATGGCAAGAAAATGGATAACCTGGAAGAAATGGACAGATTCTTAGAAAAGTTCAATCTTCCAAGACTGAACCAGGAAGAAATAGAAATCATGAACAACCCAATTACAAGCACTGAAAATGAAGCTGTGATTTTAAAAAATAAATAAATAAAATAAATCTCCTGAAAAACAAAAGCCCAGGACCAGATGGCTTCACAGGAGAATTATGTCAAACATTTAGAGAAGAGCTAATGCCTATCCTAAAACTCTTTCCAAAAAGTGCAGAACACTTCTAAATTCATTCTACAAGGCCACCGTCACCCTGATACCAAAATCAGACAAAGACAACACAAGAAAAGAAAGCTACAGGCCAACATCACTGATACAAATATCCTCAGCAAAATTTTAGCAAACAGAATTCAGCAACATATCAGAAAGCTCATACAACATCATCAAGTTGAGTTTATTCCAGGAATGAAAGGATTCTTCAATATATGTAAATCAATCAATGTGATACACTATATGAACAAATTGAAAGATAAAAACCATATAATGATCTCAATAGATGCAGAAAAAGCCTTTGACAAAATGAGCACCCATTTATGATTAAAACTCTTCAGAAAATGGGCACAGAAGGAACATACTTCAACATAGTAAAGGCCATATATGATAAGCCTGCAGCAAACATTATTCTCAATGGTGAAAAAGTGAAAGTGCTCCCCCTAAGATCAGGAATAAGACAAGGGTGTCCACTTTTACCACTATTATTCAATATCATTCTGGAAGTCCTATCTACAGCAATCAGAGAAGAAAAAGAAATAAAAGGAATACATATGGGAAAAGAAGAAGTAAAGCTCTCACTGTTTGCAGATGACATGATACTGTACATAAAAAATCCTAAAGATCAGTTCAGTTCAGTTCATTTCAGTCACTCAGTAGTGTCCAACTCTTTGTAACCCCATGGACTGCAGTACATTAGGCTTCCCTGTCCATCACCAACTTCTGGAATTTACTCAAACTCATGTCCATAGAGTCAATGATGCCATCCAACAATCTCACCTTCATCCTCCACTTTATCAGAAAATTACTAGAGCTAATCAGTGAATTTAGCAAAGTTGCAGGATACAAAATCAATACACAGAAATCACCTGTATTTCTATATACTAACAATGAAAAATCAGATAGAGAAATTAAGGAATCAATCCCATTCACCATTGCAATAAAAAGAAGTAAATACCTAGGAATAAACTTACCTAAGGATAAAAAAGAACTGTACACAGAAAACTGTAAGATATTATTGAAAGAAATCAAAGATAACATAAACAGATGGAGAGATAGTCCATGTTCCTGGGTAGGAAGAATCAATATTGTGAAAATCATTATACTACCAAATGCAATCTTCAGATTCAATGCAACCCCTATCAAATTACCAATGGCATTTTTTACAGAACTAGAGCAAAAATTTTCACAATTCATATGGAAATACAAAAGAGCCTGAATAGCCAAAGCAATCTTGAGAAAGAAGAATGGAGCTGGGGGAATCAACCTTCCTGACTTCAGATTACACTACAAAGCTACAGTCATCAAGACAGTATGGTACTGGCAAAAGATCCAGAAATATAGACCAATGGAACAAGATAGAAAGCCCAGAAATAAGTTCATGAACCTATGGGTATCTTATTTTTGACAAAGGAGGCAAGAATACACAATGGAGAAAAGACAGTCTCTTCAATAAATGGTGCTGAGAAAACTTGATTGCTACATGTGAAAGAAAGAAATTAGAACACTTCCTAACACCATACACAAAGATAAACTCAAAATGGATAAAAGACCTAAATGTAAGACCAGAAACTATCAAACTATTAGAGGAAAACATAGAACACTCGATGACATAAATCAAAGCAAGATCCTCTATGATCCACCTCCTAGAGTAACAAAAACAAAAGTCAACAAGTGGGACCTGATTACACTTAAAAGTTTTTGCACAGCAAAGGAAACTATAAGCAAGGTGGAGAAGGTGTGGAGAAAAGGGAATACTCTTGCACTGTTGGTGGGAGTGTAAATTGATACAGTCACTATGGAAGATGGTATGGAGATTCTTAAAAAACTAGGAATAAAACCACCATATGACCCAGCAATCCCACTCCTAGGGATGTACCCCGAGGAAACCAAAATTGAAAGAGACACAGGTATCCCAATGTTCATTGCAGCACTATTTACAATAGCTAGAACATGGAATCAACTTAGATGTCCATTGACAGATGGATGGATAAAGAAGTTGTGATACATATACACAATGGATTATTACTCAGCCATAAAAAGGAATGAATTTGAGTCAGTTCTGATGAGGTGGATGAACCTAGAACCTATTATACAGACTGAAGTGAGTCAGAAAGAAAGATAAATATTGTATTCTAATGCCTATATACGGGATCTAGAAAAATGGTACTGAAGAATTTATTTTCAGGGCAGCAATGGAGAAACAGACATAGAGAATAGACTTATGGACATGGGGAGAGGGGAGGAGAGGATGAGATGTATGGAAAGAGTAACATGGGAACGTCCATTGCCATATGTAAAATAGACAGGAATTTTCTGTATGGCTCAGGGAACTCAAACGGGGGCTCTGTATCAATCTAGAGGGTTGGGATGGGGTGGGGCATGGGAGGGAGGTTCAAAAGGGAGAGAATATATGTATACTTATGGCTAGTTCATGTTGAGGTTTGACAGAAAACAACAAAATTCTGTAAAGCAATTATCCTTCAATTGAAAAAAACATGGAGTTTATTTTCTCACCCCTTGGATCTGGCCTGTTTTGATGTTTTTCAAGTTCCAAGTCCAGGTCAAGAGGCTTTGCACACTTCTTTTCATTTTCTTAGAATGCTGTCACCATCATATGAATGAGCTGGGCTAGCCTGCTAGAGGACAAGAGCCCATCCAGAGGAGCAGAGCTCAGCTCTCCCAGATAAGGACATCCTAGATCAGCCCCAAATCAGCCAATAGCCAGACATGTGAGCACCTGCCCAATAGCTGAGGACAGAGGCCAGCCCATAGATTTGTGAGCAAAAAAGCATGCTGTTGCTTGAAGTGACTGAATTTTAGTGTTTGTTTTGCTACAAACTGATACCCCTATTTTTCTATCCCTGATACAAAAAAAAAATGATAGACAAATAAAACTGAACAAATCTTTGCTGTGGAGTTTCTTGAAGTAGTGGATGAGGTAAGAGTGTCTGCACTTTTGCTGGTTGGAAGAATGAGATATTGATGTTCTTTATGTTCTTTCCAGGGGCTTCCCTAGTGGTCCAGACAGTAAAGAATCTCTACAATGCAGAAGACCTGGGTTCAATTCTTGGGTTGGGAAGATCCCCTAGAGAAGGAAGTGGCGCCCCATTCCAATAGTCTTGTCTGGAGAATTCCATGGACAGAGGATTCTGGCATGTAATGCAAGGAACATAGGTTCAATCTCTGGTTAAGGAACTAAGATCCCACATGCTGCAGAGAGATCCTACATGCCACAACTAAGACCCAACACAACCAAACTAATTAATTAAAAAATAAAATTCACCACGTTAAATAAATAAATAAGTTGGAGCTGCCAGCTTTCTCCTTTGTCTCTTTGGCATCACTGGTTTATCCATAATTGGACACACAATCCCAGCAGGCCCTGAGAGAGAGAGCTAACACTATGATCCTGAATTGGCAAAATGTCTGCTAGCCCAATGAGGAGTTTGGGGTGTGGTGGAAATTGTCCACTGGAGGAGTCCTACTCTGGTTGACAATGGCTAGTTCTTATACCACATGTCTTGCTAAGTTATTAGCTAGGGGCTGCTCTCAGGATAGCAAGACTCCTACTACCATGTCTTCAGTCAGTCATTGACTGGGGACTGTTCCCAGAATGGTATGCCCTTGGCTTGAAAGTTAGGCAGTCCTCTGTGAAAGTGCTTACAGCTGGGAGCTGTTAGTCAGACATTATCCTTCCTGCTGGGCAGTGAATTCTCTCTTAAAGGAGGCTCTGAGTGGTGCTTCTCACCCCTCCCAACACAACCCCTTTATCTATCTCAGCTCCTACCCTGTCTCTGGAGCAGGAGATTAATTAATGAGCTGTCACTCTGAATGATGCAGATCTTGCACATGTCTGAATCATTAATTTTGAATGCTTCCCATCATATCTAACCTTAAAGCTCCAAAGCACATTATATATACCTGGAAATGAACCTGAGCCTGTACTTTCATTTTATTTTCTACTGGTACACTTAGACAGCGTGAAAGGGTAAAAAAAAAATTACCCTTGTTCACACCTTGAATTACAGAGTCACTGGTCAAATGACTGACCCTCAAGCTGAGAGAATTCCCAGCAAAATTCATACTTCTCTAACTTGATTAGAACAAACCGTATTTATTTCTTAATCAAAAAACCAACCCTTTAAACTCCACTAGCTTATTGGAAGTTTTGAAGATAGGCTTTCTTCAACTTGATTCAAACTCAAAGATACAAATATAGTTTTGATAGTACAATTCCTATGTAAATAGTCACTAAAGAGAGCTACCTGTAGTGTGGGAGACCCGGGTTCGAACCCTGGGTTGGGAAGATCCCCTGGAGAAGGAAATGGCAACCCACTCCAGTATTCTTGCCTGGAGATTCCCACGGATGGAGGAGCCTGGTGGGCTACAGTCCATGGGGTCACAAAGAGTCGGACACGCCTGAGCAACTTTAAACATAAACATAAAGAGAGCTACCAGCGATTTCTGAGTTCTTTTGCTCTTGCACCTAGGCTGGCCCACAGGTGCTTTGACCAATAGGAGGGAAATGATGCTTGGAATTTCAGAACCCAGGCCTTAAGAGAACCGGCAGCTTCTGCTTTCTTTCCAAAAACCCAGCTGCTTTTCTATTAATATCAGATGTCTAAGCCACGTGGACAATAGACAGTGGTGACCACAAGAATGAGTCTTCTCAGACATTCCAGGGCAGCTGAGTCCTCAGAAAACTGCAGCCCCTGCCTGACATAATCAGCAGGAGAACTGCCCGGTGGAACCCAGTAAAGCTCAAGTCATGAGAAATAATAAAAATGGCTGTTGTTTCTACTAAGTTTGAGGGTGGTTTCTTATGCAGTAACAGATAAACAACGATTTTTAGATATTCTTACTTAAGAAGTAAGAGGAAGGTGTGGGGAATTTGAACCCTCTCATTTACTGCTGATGGGTCTAAAATTCAGTTTATATGAAATGCAAAAGCAAAAAGAAGTATACAAATACTTTATACAAAAACAGTTAATTTGAAGAGCAATTTGGCAGTATTTCAAGCGTTTTGCTTACAATGCAGGAGACCTGGGTTTGATCCCTGGGTCTGGAAGAAACTCTGGAGAAGGAAATGGCAACACACTCCAGTACTCTTGCCTGGAAGATCTCATGGATGGAGGAGCCTGGTAGGCTACAGTCCATGCGGTCACAAAGAGTTGGACACGACTGAACGATTTCACTTTCTTTTCTCTATTAATATTTATTAACACAGGCACTATAACTCAGGATCTATTCTAAAGAATCATCTACATGTACACCAAGGAATAAATATGGTTATTTCAGTATCAAAATAAAAGAGTAAAAAATGGAATATCCATTAGTGTAGGAAAGGCTACACATCTAATGTGAATATTTTATATTTGCTGAAAGAATAAGGTAGAGCTATATTAAACAACTTTTCTGTACAGTTCTTCTGTGTATTCTTGCCACCTCTTCTTAATATCTTCTGCTTCTGTTAGGTCCATACCATTTCTATCCTTTATCGAGCCCATCTTTGCATGAAATGTTCCCTTCGTGTCTCCAATTCTCTTGAAGAGATCTCTAGTCTTTCCCATTCTGTTGTTTTCCTCTATCTCTTCGCATTGATTGCTGAAGAAGCTTTCTTATCTCTTCTTGCTATTCTTTGGAACTCTGCATTCAGATGCTTATAACTTTTCTTCTCTCCTTTGCTTTTTGCCTCTCTTCTTTTCAGTGCTATTTGTAAGGCTTCTCCAGACAGCCATTTTGCTTTTTTGCATTTCTTTTCCATGGGGATGGTCTTGATCCCTGTCTCCTGTACAATGTCACGAACCTCATTCCATAGTTCATCAGGCACTCTATCTATCAGATCTAGGCCCTTAAATCTATTTCTCACTTCCACTGTATAATCATAAGGGATTTGATTTAGGTCATACCTGAATGGTCTAGCGGTTTTCCCTACTTTCTTCAATTTAAGCCTGAATTTGGAAATAAGGAGTTCATGATCTGAGCCACAGTCAGCTCCTGGTCTTGTTTTTGTTGACTGTATAGAGCTTCTCCATCTTTGGCTGCAAAGAATATAATCANTAGGTCATACCTGAATGGTCTAGCGGTTTTCCCTACTTTCTTCAATTTAAGTCTGAATTTGGAAATAAGGAGTTCATGATCTGAGCCACAGTCAGCTCCTGGTCTTGTTTTTGTTGACTGTATAGAGCTTCTCCATCTTTGGCTGCAAAGAATATAATCAATCTGATTTCGGTGTTGACCATCTGGTGATGTCCATGTGCAGAGTCTTCTCTTGTGTTGCTGGAAGAGGGTGTTTGCTATGACCAGTGCATTTTCTTGGCAAAACTCTATTAGTCTTTGATAAGTACAATAAAGGACCGAAATGGTATGGACCTAACAGAAGCAGAAGAGATTAAGAAGGGGTGGCAAGAATACACAGAAGAACTATACAAAAAAGATCTTCATGACCCAGATAATCACGATGGTGTGAACACTGATCTAGAGCCAGACATCCTGGAATGTGAAGTCAAGTAGGCCTTAGAAAGCATCACTATGAACAAACGTAGTGGAGGTGATGATATTCCAGTTGAGCTCTTTCAAATCCTAAAAGATGATGCTGTGAAAGTGCTGCACTCAGTATGCCAGAAAATTTGGAAAACTCAGCAGTGGCCACAGGACTGGAAAATGTCAGTTTTCATTCCAATTCCAAAGAAAGGCAATGCCAAAGAATGTTCAAAGTACTGCACAACTGCACTCATCTCATATGCTAGCAAAGTAATGCTCAAAATTCTCCAAGCCAGGCTTCAATAGTAGATGAACAGTTAACTTCCAGATGTTCAAGCTGATTTTAGAAAAGGCAGAGGAACCAGAGATCAAATTACCAACTTTTGTTGGATCATCGAAAAAGCAAGAGAAAACATCTACTTCTGCTTTATTAACTGTGCCAAAGCCTTTGCTTGTGTGGATCACAACAAACTGGAAAATTCTTAAAGAGAAGAGCCTGCCTCCTGACCTGCCTCCTGAGAAAACTGTATGCAAGTCAAGAAGGATCAGTTAGAACCAGACATGGAACAACAGACTGGTTCCAAATCAGGAAGGGAGAGTGTCAAGGCTGTATATTGTCACCCTGCTTATTTACCTTATATGCAGAGTACATCATGCAAAATACCCAGCTGGATGAAGGACAAACTGGAATCAAGATTGCTGGGAGAAATATCAATAACCTCAGATACGTAGATGACACCACCTTTATGGCAGAAAGTGAAGAAGAAATAAAAAGCCTTTTGATGAAAGTGAAAGAGGAGAGTCAAAAGTTGACTTAAAAATCAACATTCAGAAAACTAAGACCATGGCATCTGGTCCCATCACTTCATGGCAAATAGATGGTGAAATAATGGAAACAGTGAGAGATTTTATTTTGGGGGCTCCAAAATCACTGCAG
Source organism: Oreotragus oreotragus (assembly GCA_006410675.1). NCBI lineage: Eukaryota > Metazoa > Chordata > Mammalia > Artiodactyla > Bovidae > Oreotragus > Oreotragus oreotragus. The sequence continues at coordinate 293,848 of SJYX01015755.1, read as the reverse complement.
ATGGTTACTGCAGCCATGAAATTAAAAGATGCTTGCTCCTTGGAAGGAAAACTATGACCAACCTAGACAGCATATTAAAAAGCAGAGACATTACTTTGCCAACAAAGGTCCATCTAGTCAAGGCTGTAGTTTTTCAGTGGTC
>SJYX01015755.1:278385-293171 GCA_006410675.1 Oreotragus oreotragus | reverse complement strand
AGCAGAGGCCCTCGTTGCTTCCATGTGCATGATGCAGTAAGGTCCAGGAATATTCTCAGGCTGCAGAAAACCCCTTCTCTTGGTTGGCTAAGCAGGGACAATTGTGAAGAAAGGAAAAGTGGAGGATGAGTGGGGATAATTCTTCTAAGCTTCAGGGAGACAAATTCTCTCCCTTTTCCTTGGTTTCCTTGAATTTTTTTTTTTCAGCTTTTGCAATGAGAGTGATGAGATCATTGATCAAAACTTAAGAATACAGAGATAGAAAAAGGACCAAGAATAACATTTCTTCTACAGTTAGTCTAGGCTTTAAGGCTCTATGACATCCAGCTCAGCTCATTAAAGAAATAGACATTCCAAATTGAAGCCGATGCTGAAAGCTCAATTGCAATAAACCCAGTATTTTTTTTTTTCCAGTGTCTTGCCTGTAAATGCATGCCGTGGAGGCCTAATGGGGACCATTGCAACCGTTGGTAGGTGGCTTATTAAGAAGCTGGAGCCTGAAGCTCTCTTTTTATTTCAGAAGCTTTTGAATGTATCAGCTCATAAGTGCTGGCATTTCTCTCTATACTGATAGAAAATAGAAAATTCTGCTGTTGTTTAATACACTCAGTGTTAGTTTCCATAAAAATTGGGCAGGTTAACTACCTTCACAGCTTGATTCACACAAAAGAGAGACTTCAAGGGAAATCAAATATTATTGATCTATCAATCTTTACACTTCCAGTAAAAAAATATTTTTATTAAAACAACAACAAAAACTCTAAAACCCCAGAGAGGAAAGCCTAGGTAGGCTTCGTCACTTGGCATTTCCTTTCTCTCTGTTCTCAGGAATCAATACATAATAAATGCTCAATAATTTTTATTATGGGCTCCTCTCATGGCTCAGTGGTAAAGAATCTGCCTGCTAATGCAGGAGATGCAAGCTCGATCCCTGTGTCAGGAAGAACCCCTGCAGAAGAAAATGGCAACCCACTCCATATTCTTGCCTGGGAAATCCCATGGACAGAGGAGCCTGATGGGCTACAGTCCACAGGGTCACAAAAGAATCAGACATGACTTAATGACTAAACAAAAGCAAAAACAAAATGCTTATTGCATGAGGGAATCCATCTCTCTGCCTTGTTTTGTTCTAGTTAAGGAATCTCTGAAGTGTTGGGAGTAGTCTCTTCTATTTGCTCTCCTGAATTATTGCCACTGCCATTTAAAAATTTCTGATCAGAGTTTTTTTTTTTTTTTTTTACTTTGCAATACTGTTGGCACTGATCAGAGTTTTTATTCTGTCTTTAGTTTTGATTTGCTAGTTCTTCCCCATGTCTCTAGAGTTGAAGTCCTTCAGAGGCAGCTATTAAGCACTGTCAAGAGCACCAGAAAGAAAAATAACAATTGAAATCCCAGGTCTGTCATTTACTAGCTGTATGGCCTGGAACAATGTACTTAATCCCTCTGGACCTCAGTTTCCTCATCTGTGCAATGTAGAGAATGAATTTTGATGGTGGTTCTTAACCAAGAAGGCACAAAGAAATCACCCGTGGGACTCTGTTAACACACACATGTCCAGGTACTTCCACAGGGATTCTGAATCTGTAGGTTTAAGGAGAGGGCATTTCTAAGATGATCCACAAAGTTCTTTCAAAAGTAAGTTTGAAGTCCTAGAATTTTCACATTTTTCAATCGTGTGTTCAACAAGACTACTATAAATAACTGTATTTCTAAGACGATCCACAAACTTCTTTCAAATTAAGTTTGAAGTCCCAGGATTTCCAGAATTCTCAATAATGTATTCAACAAGAATTTATAAAACAGGAATAGTGTTCTCTGTATTATTCTAAATTTTCTGGAGGGACTGCATTGCCTGTTTCAACATTAATCTAACCATTAATTTTAATTATCCTATTAATCATTAATTTTAATGGTCAATTTAATTATTAACAGATGAGTTCTAATTTATTTGGTCTCTGCCTCTAGCTAATTAAGTTCTGGAGCCAAGGAGGCAATATGCAAAGTACACTCTCATTTCAGCTGGCTTCCACTGTGAACNAATTTTAATTATCCTATTAATCATTAATTTTAATGGTCAATTTAATTATTAACAGATGAGTTCTAATTTATTTGGTCTCTGCCTCTAGCTAATTAAGTTCTGGAGCCAAGGAGGCAATATGCAAAGTACACTCTCATTTCAGCTGGCTTCCACTGTGAACACTAACTAGCTCCTGGGAATCGATTGATGATGCAGAGAATGCAGCTCTGTGGTTAGTACTACTACGGTTACTTTAGATGGAGTTGAATATATGCCTAATTATGATGTGGGTCAAATCCATCCACTCTGGTACCCTCTGTTACCTTCAACACTCTTGTCCTGAGTTTTCCCATGGAAATAAAGTGTCGCAGGCTACCTGTCTGGTGTCCTATGACACTCGACCCAAATTCTTAGACCTGTATCGATTTAATATTTTATGGTCCTAATATATCAACTGTTCTGCAGGGCCATTAATGGCTAGTTCTGTTCCCTGTCCTTTTCCTACCCTAAACTGTATCCTAGGGGGCTTACCCAATACCTCAGCAGGTAAAGAATCCACCTTCAATGCAGGAGACATAGGAAACACGGGTTCGATCCCTGGGTCAGGAAGATCGCCCCTGGAGAAGGCGATGGCAACCCACGTCAGTATTCTTGCCTGAAAAATCCCACGGACACAGGAGCCTGGCTAGTCCATGAGGTCACAAAGAGTTGGACATGTCTGAGTGACTAAGCATGCATGCACGTACCCTGACTGTAAATCTTAAAGGAACTTCAATACATCAAGACTTGCTTCAAATATTACTTCAGTGAAGTCTTCCCTGACTTGGCTTAGCAAACCAAAGTTCTGTTTCCTCTGAGCCACCTCTGTATTTTACATGTTGTACTAATTATCTGCTGAAACTGATGTCTCTCTTCACTGTAAGTCTCTCAACGTTAAAGACATTGCCTTTTTATCTCTGTATCTGTATGGGCTTCCCTGCTGGCTCAGACAGTAAAGAATCTGCCCGCCAATGCAGGAGACACAGGAGGTTTGGGTTCCATCCCTGGGTGGGGAAGATTCCCTGGAGGAGAGCATGGCAACCCACTCCAGTATTCTTGCCCGGAGAATCCCACGGACAGAGGAGCCTGGCGAGCTACAATCCATGGAGGCACAAAGAGTCGGCTACAACTAAGCAAGTAACACTTTCACTTTCACGTCCCTGCATTGCCAACATAATTTCAAGAGTCAGCATTCAAAAACTGCCAGCTGAACAAAGGAATGAATGGATAAAATGAGACTTGCAGACAGCTTTTATGAACTTTCCTAAAACTCCAGGCACCCTCTAAAAGGGAACTTTAAAAATCCCCTCACAATGAAGCATATTGGTAAATCTGTTCTCCACATTTTCTGAAAGAAAGAAATTATATCATCAAATGACTGGATTGTTTAGGTAAAGACACAGCATCCATTCATTCATGTCTTTTTTTGTTCAGGCCAACTGCATCTGCGATCCCATTCAAGACAGGCACTGTTAGATGCAGAGATGAGTCTGAAGTAAATTCTCCTTTCAAGTAATTTATGGTCTAGCGGGAAGAGTACAACACATAAATGAATAATGGTAATGCAAAGTTCTAATTCAGGTACAGAGGACGTCTTACAATGATTTGGAGAAAGTGATTAACAAAGGAATTAAAGGAAAAGTGAACTTGGATCCTGAAATAATGTAGTATTTGAATAAGCAGAGGATTGGCAAGGTCATTCCAAGCTGAGAGAATACATTTACAAAAGCGAGGAGGGAAGTAAAACATGTATGGGGTTCATACACATTTCCAGTGGTGGAGAAAGTTTTGAAAAGGTGTAGAATAGAGGCAGATCATGCACAGCTCTGAGGGTGTGCAACTGAGTTTGAATTCTGTCTTCCTGCATCAGTGGGAAACCACTGGACTTCTCATCAGGAGAAATGACATTATCAGAAAGAGAAAAACCTATCACATAAGACAAACTTAAATTCAGTGGTCAGATCGGCCATTTTTTAGAGTCATCTGCACAAGCGAGTTACCTAAGCACTCAGAACCAGCTCGTAACCTGCTTTGTTAGTTACTGTAAGGATTAAAGAAGTTTTCCCAGGATAGGGGACACAGGTACACTCACGGATGATTCATGTCACAAAAATATCACAAAAACACTATAATATTGTAAAGTAATTAGCCTCCAATTAAAATTAATTAATTAATTTAAAAAAGAAGTGATCCCTTTAAAGAACAGAACACTGTGCTTAGCTTCTAATATTCACTCAATAAAATCTTGTTGGTGTATTTTATTTTAGAAAGATTGTCCTGTTTTCAGTGAGCATGATATTTTGAAATATGAATAGACAGGAAAAGGAGACTGTTAGAGGACTTTTGTTCAAACAGGAGCCAATTAAGCCTAGGCTAGTGCTCTAGGGGAGCAAGATAAGGACACAGGTACCGCTGGTACTTAGTACCTGGGAAGACAATTATGGCACTGATGTGCTATTGTTATGTGAAACACTTCCCTGCTCTGCCAAGGGCTAATGTGACATTTACCATCAATCATACCCATGACCAGAGAATACCACCACTCTGGTGAGCAGTCAGTGCCAGGCTCCTGAGCCAGCACTGATTGATGCCTGACACCTTTTTGAGAAACCTGCAAACTGCAGGTAATTATTGGCCATCAGGCTGTTAAGCAATTGTGTTGCTGAGAGAGAGATCTGATATGTAAATTCTAGGTAGTGTGTCCCAAAATAGAGAGTAAGCAGAAAGTTTCTTTTAATTTTTAAGAATTCAAAGGTTAGGAAATGCATATATTCGCACTAAGAAGTTACAAGTCATGTCTCACTTGCCATGCAGAGAAGGCGATGGCACCCTATTCCAGTACTCTTGCCTGGAAAATCCATGGATGGAGGAGCCTGGTGGGCTGCAGTCCATGGGGTCGCTAAGAGTCGGACACGACTGAGGGACTTCACTTTCACTTTTCACTTTCATGCACTGGAGAAGGAAATGGCAACCCACTCCAGTGTTCTTGCCTGGAGATTCCCAGAGACGGGGGAGCCTGGTGGGCTGCAATCTATGGGGTCGCAGAGAGTTGGACACAACTGAAGTGACTTAGCAGCAGCAGCAGTTGTCATGCAGTTCTTGCAACAGGTTAGAACATTTATTTCTCAGTATTTGTTATCATTTGTTGAGTGCTGATATTAATTCAAAAAAGGCATATTAGACATTTTGTATCATATATTTTGGTAAAATATTCAATTATAAATTTCTAGATTTGGGTTATTCTATAATATGCATATAATTGCCTAATATATATTAATTATTTATACTGGTTGTTACAATATATACTATTGTACACACTATATACTGTCATTTATATTGCATAGACGTATTTACAGAATATATATAGTGCCTCAGTTGGTAAAGAATCTGCCTGTGATGCAGGAGACCCGGGTTTGATCCCTGGGTAGGGAAGATCCACTGGAAAAGGAAATGGCAACCCACTCCAGTATTCTTGCCTGGAGAATTTTATGGACACAGGAGCTGGGTAGGCTACAGTCCATGGTATTGCAAAGAGCTGGACACGACTGAGTGACTAATTTTCACATTTTTCATATATAAATATGGAATGCACTTGGACATATATATTAAAGCCCTGTTATCTAATAGCTATTTGAATTTTCTACTGGAAAATAAATTTTGGAATGATATAATTTTCTAATTTCTAATTATAACACTAAAAATTAGCAACATATGAGAAAATCTGTCATTAGACACTGTATATGTTCTCTGAGATATATCTATATATCTCAATACTTTATGGTCATATCATTTTAAATGTGCTACATAAAGTGTGTATTTACTATGAGCAAACAGCTTTTTGAAAGAACATACAGGCACACAAAGAATTGAGTGGAAAACATACTAAAATTATATGCTGTGTTTGCAGTATTTTAATTTTTCCACTTTAAAAGGGAGAGAAAAACAGAATGGCATGAATTTTTAAAGTTCAATAGCTGGAATTGTGAAAAATAGCTTTTATAAAGTAAAAAGTAAGTTTTCCTACACTTTATTAAGAGGTGACTGACTTCTGAAAACACATTTCAACACAATGACTGTGGAAAATGACACTCTTAGATGTCAGCATGATATGCTGGAATCTAAAATACGACTTCAGGAATACTACTAATAGTAATGGTATCAAAATGAAGTATTTTAACATTTCCTTTTCTTAATCTCTCAATCTTCCTGGATGAACCACTGGCTTGGCAGAAATCACCAAATTCTGTTCTAGCCCTGTTCACGAATACCAATCAAGTTCCTTGATATATGATCCTCAAACATGAATTAATTCTACTAGCCAGGACACAGTTTTATTTTTCACATTTCACAAAGATTTATGAGAAACAGTTCTGTGGCATTTATTGGCATCAGTGTTTTACTAATTAACGTTCTTGTGTATTCATGGAGGAGAATAGACACAGACTTACAATATACTTCCTTTATCTCTGAATAGCCTGTTTGTTCCTGTGTAAAGACTGTTAATTAGTTTAACCCCAAACTCCCTAAAAAGACTGTTTTTAAAATTCTCAAGTCACTGAAAAGAAACTCTCAAATTAAGAACATTGTTTCATATATTTCTTATAACTGGGGAACTACATGTGAAAAGCCTCATCATGAAGGTAGTGGAATATCCAACAGCAAAAAAGGTGGTGATGAGTATATGTATTTTCTTCACGTCGGACTCTCTCACTGTGGGGGACATTACAAAAAGTCTTTATAACCAGCTGACTCAAGTTTAAGTTCCCAGTTTCCCCATATGTTGGCTCTGTGATCTTAAGCAAGCTAATTAGGGGGATGGCAGAGGAGTATAGAGGTTACAAGTTTCATTTCATCATTTGTTTACTTTTATCTGTCAGGGTTTGTTTTATGTAGTTCATCTCATTTAATCTTTGAAACCACTCTCAAAGCGCTGTGCTTAGTCTCTCAGTCAGGTCTGACTCTTTGCAACCCCCATGGACCACAGCCTGCCAGGCTCCTCAGAGGAGTATAGAGGTTACAAGTTTCATTTCATCATTTGTTTACTTTTATCTGTCAGGGTTTGTTTTATGTAGTTCATCTCATTTAATCTTTGAAACCACTCTCAAAGCGCTGTGCTTAGTCTCTCAGTCAGGTCTGACTCTTTGCAACCCCCATGGACCACAGCCTGCCAGGCTCCTCAGCCCACGGCCTTGGTCAGGCAACAGTACTGGAGAGGGTTGCCATGCCCTCCTCCAGGGGCTCTTCCCAACCCAGGGAATGAACCCAGGTCTCCCTCGTCGTAGGCAGATTCTTTACCGTCTGAGCCACCAGGGAAGCGCAAGAATACTAGTGTGGGTAGCCTATCCTTTTTCCAGGGGATCTCCCTGACCCAGGAATCGAACTGGGGTCTTGTGCACTGCAGACTGATTTTTTTACCAGCTGAGCTCCCAGGAAAGTCCAATGTTTCTCTAACTCCTAAGATTTAGTGCCTCCCACGAATATTGATTGCTCTAAATATTATAGAAAATATCACTCACAAAAAGTAAACAAATGTTATTTTCTGCTTAAGATATTCTTCTCCCAATCATAAGGGTAAACTGCACATACAATTTCTAAAAGGAACTTTCCAAGGAAAAAGAATAAAATGATTGAGTGAGAATGGGGAAAATAAATAAGCTTTTGTCGGCAACTAATTTTACAGCACAAACTCCCTAAAACAGAACTGATCATCATCAAAGTAGGTGTTATTAACATTGTTTAAACAAGAAAATTGAAACCAGGAGATAATAAACAAGTTAATGAGTGGTAAAGACAGTGACCATACACCTGGACAGCTCTGAGGAACCAGTAAGGTAATATGCGTGCCTTGAAAGCAGCCAACACTGCTGACACGTAAGGTACCGCATCAGATAAACTCCCTGAGTCAGGACTGATTGAGACCATGTATCACGTAGGTAATATGTCAAAAACTTCGGGAGCTATACAACTGCCAGATTTAGCAAATAAGAATATAGGGGCTTCAATCTGAATGTCATTAAAATGACAATTTTTTAAAAGTATATCTGGTGTTTTGTTGTTTAGTCGCTGAGTCGTGTCCGACTCTTTATGACCCCATGGATGGCAGCACGCCAGGCCTCCCTGTCGCTCACTATCTCATAGAGCTTCCCCAAATTCATGTCCATTTAATCGGTGATACTATCCAACCATTTCATTTTTCTACCGCCCTCCTCTCCTTTTGCCCTCAATCTTTCCCAGCATCAGGGTCTTTCTCAATAAGTCAGCTCTTCACATCAGGTGGCCAAAGTGTTGGAGCTTCACCTTCAGCATCAGTCCTTCCAATGAATATTCAGGACTGATCTCCATTAGTATTAACTGGTTTGATCTATCTCCTTGCTGTGCAAGGGACTGTCAAGAGTTCTCCAGCAGCACATAGTTGATACTAAACAAATGTTTCTTTTTCTATTTAATCTGACATTCAAATTAAAGTATCATATTTTATCCACCAGCCCTACTCAGGGCACTTCACCTACAAGAAATAAAGGCTAACAAGAACTTTGCTAGTGAGGATAGAAACCGCCGGAGAAGCTTATATGATTTCTATGTTTGGGTTAGACCTCTGATATGATGACCATCAATCATAGAAAAGAGGCTCTAAGTATGAAGAAGATTCCAGAGCAAAACAGTTGGATAAAACCACATGGATAAAACTGCAGTTTAGATCAGCGTGTTTGAATTAATGGACGAGTACTGTGTGTGGCGGTCTCAATGGGATCCAGGAAAGTCAGTAATTATGAGGTGAGGGTAGTTGAGAAAGGCTTTGGGCAGAATCCTAAGTGATGAGTAGGATTTAGGAATCTGAAGAGATATAAAGCAGGATCAGGCTCTCCCTGAAGTATTAGCAAAAATCAAAATATGAGACTGGGTATTAAATATCAATGCCGTACTAATACCTCAGCAGCTCTGTAGGAAGAAACTGCTGAGAGGAAATGCCCATAAATAATATATAAGGTAGAGCGGGGCTTTTGGAAAACAGGGATTGAATCAGGAAAGAAGATGCAAAAGGGGGCTCTTAGAGTAAGCATACTGCAGAAGGCATCACTGACAAAATGAATCTTCCTCGTTTCTCCAACAGAGACTGAACAGGAAGAAAAGAAACAGCTTTTACTGACAGCTGATATGTGTGTCAATACTTTCACATGTTGTCATAATGAAGTCCCTAAAGCATAATTGGTGTGACCAGGATTGCTGCATATAAGTTTTTCCTAATCCATTTGTCACCAAGCAGCCAACCATGCTCAAGAAGGAAGTCTATACTGACAGATGCTCTCCTTGTCCTTGAAGAGTTTATAAAATTATCTCAGTATTTAAGAGAATCAGAACTACAGTCTGAAAACCTGACTCTGCAACTAACTTATTAACAGGTTTTTTTTTCCCCTATAAAATGGTCATAAAATTACTTCAAGAAAGATCATGAAAATTAAATTAGATATGGTTTGAGTAAAAATTACCTGAGCTCTAATATTCTGGGCTTTCCCCTTTGAAAAAGCCANGTTTTTTTTCCCCTATAAAATGGTCATAAAATTACTTCAAGAAAGATCATGAAAATTAAATTAGATATGGTTTGAGTAAAAATTACCTGAGCTCTAATATTCTGGGCTTTCCCCTTTGAAAAAGCCACTGATGTAGAAATGACTTTACTGTTCTTTCCAAACTATGATTTTCTGAGCAATTAGGACAATTTAAAAGTTAGAACACCTAGAAGGACAACAATTCAATTATCCAAACGTGTCTCCAGCAGGACAAAGACTAAGCTGGTGTCTTAAGGACAAATAATGAAAGATCTTCTCTAAAAATATTCCAAATAAGTTTTAGTTGATTTTATGACAGACTGAAAAAAGAGGTTAAATAGAATAAAAGGCTTAAAATGAAATCTAGAATATAAAGAAACAAGGATGTTGGTAAACTGATTAAGGAATCATAAATTCATGTTGAGGTATGGCAAAACCAATATAATATTGTGAAGCAATTAACCTCCAATTAAAATAAATAAATTTATATTTAAAAATAATAAAATAAAGGCTAAAAAAAAGATCTTTTATGAAACCTGCAGTATTTTCTAGTATTCAGTTGTTGTTATTCAGTCACTAAGTCATGTCCAACTCTTTGTGACCCCATGAACTGCAGCACACCAGGCTTCCCTGACCTTCACTATCTCCCAGAGTTTGTTCAAACTTCTATCCACCGAGTTAGTAATGACACCCAACCATCTCATCCTCTGTTGCCCCTTCTCCTCCTGCCCTCAATCTTTCCCAACGTCTGGGTTTTTTCACCTCTTTGCATCAGATGGCCAGGATAGGAGCTTCAGCTACAGCATCTTCCTTTCAATGAATATTCAGGATTAGTTTCCTTCAGGATTGTCTGATTTGAACTCCTTGTGGTCCAAGGACTCTCAAGAGTCTTCTCCAGCACTATAGTCCAAAAGCACCAGTTCTTCAGCACTCAGCCTTCTTTATGGTCCAATTATCACGTTCGTACATGACTACTGGAAAAACCATAGCTTTGACTATACAGACCTTCATCGGCAGTGATGTTTCTGCTTTTTAATACATTGACTAGGTTTGTCATGGCTTTTCTTCCAAGAAGCAACTACCTTTTAATTTTGTGGCTGACGTCACCATCCACAGTGATTTTGGAGCTCAAGAAAATGAAATCTGACAATGTTTCCACTTTTCCCCCATCTATTTACCATGAAGTGATGGGACTGTATGCCAAGATCTTCATTTTCTGAATGTTGAGTTTTAAGCCAGTTTTTCTCCCTCTCCTCTCTCACCTTCATCAAGAGGCTCTTTTGTTGCTCTTCATTACATGTAGAAAATTCTGACTTCTGGTCCTTCCAAACATAGAGGGAAGACAGGATTCCTGGCAGGCTCTCTGAGAGATGCAGAAGAAAATAGTTTTGTCTGACATCAGCTATGATGCAGTTCTGAAGATCAAATGGGCCTACTCTGCCTTGAACAGTGAAAGTAGAATGGATTTTTCAGAATAGAGAGATTTACATCTCTAACGAAATACAGGCTTGAGAAGTTGGGGGAGTAACAATACAAAATACATGTGTGTATGAATGTTTGTGTTAGCAGATCAGTTGTGTTCGACGCTATGCACCTCCACGGACTGTAGCCCACCAGGCTCCTCTGTCCATGGACTTCTCCAGGCAAGAGTACTGGAGTGAGTAGCCATTCACTTCTGCACTGATCATCCCAACCCAGGTATCGAACTTGGGTCTCCTGCATTGCAGGCATACTCTTTACCATCTAAGCCACCAGGAAAGCCCACAAAATATATTTACTTTCATATTATTGAGTGAGTTATCTTAAATAAAACATACCACAGGCACACAATAAGTGGTGATTTCCTTCCTCCCCCAATCAAATCTGTCCTTCAAGGCCCAATGCCTGTACCCTTCCAGGGGTACAACATGCAAACAACAACAACAGCAAAAAGCCAGTACCCAGTAATACAAATTTACAACATTTTCAGAGATACTGGTTAGGAAGGACATGATTCGTTTCTGAAGAAAGTCTTTTTTTCCAGAGTTTAGAGGGAGAATTAGGTTAGTTACATAAGACTCAACATTAAATGTGCACACTGTAAGCCACTTTTAGGAAATATCTAGGTGATACAGCTATGTGGTAATAAGAAAAAGGTTAAGTTAATTTCCTTTGCTTCAGAAGTTACATGTTTTGTAAGCCTGAAGAATGCAATATTATAATGTTAACCTACCTACAATCTTAACCATTTTCTGCCAGAAGAAACACTATATTTCAATAGTATTTCCATAAATATCCAAGAGAAATTGTCCTAATATTCGTATATACTGCAGTTGGCTCAGCAGGAAGAGCCATTTCAGTGATGAGGCTTTGAAGTGTCCCCACAAACTTGAGACAATTACATGTGATACATCAACTCCCAAAGGCACAGTGGTGAGAGCTGCTCAATTATGTATGAATAAGAATCTTAGAATTTTTGAATGCTCTAGTTGAAGAGGATCATTCCTAATGCATTCCTTGGAGAGATAAGACAACCGCTACCTGGAGATTGTTTGTTTAGGGTTGTCCTGTAAGTGGAAGAGATGGTCCTGAACCATCTCTCGACTTACATTCTTGAGCCACTAGGGAAGCCCCATTCCTTCCAGCAATAAACTATTATTGGTAATACAAATACATATGATGCTTTGTCTCTACTTTGAAGTTACTCATAAGAAGATGAAACAAAAAACCCTACTAAACCCTTTCGATAATAAAAGCCAAAATTACATTCTCCTTCAAACCTAGGTTGTAACCCAGAAAGCTTTGAATTCTAGGAAGTAAAATCTTCCTTTTGAAGTTAGAAAAGAAAAATATACACCCAGTTTTTCATAGGGAGAAATGGAAACACTAATATTTTAAATGTTTTGGACATCTTTTCCCATCTGAGATGACTTGAATCCCGGGTTTCTGAATTTCAGTCTCTGCATTTTATAGCCATCATTTATATCCTTACTTTCCTACATGCTGGAAAGGTCCTGCTTTCCTGTCCTACCTCTTTATTATCCTTATCCCTAATTTAATATATTTATGTTCAACATTTTGTTTTAACCACACTGTAAGACTTTATGCTTATCTCGCTTTAATATGTCATTTTTTCCCCCNTTCCTGCATTGCAGGCATACTCTTTACCATCTAAGCCACCAGGAAAGCCCACAAAATATATTTACTTTCATATTATTGAGTGAGTTATCTTAAATAAAACATACCACAGGCACACAATAAGTGGTGATTTCCTTCCTCCCCCAATCAAATCTGTCCTTCAAGGCCCAATGCCTGTGCCCTTCCAGGGGTACAACATGCAAACAACAACAACAGCAAAAAGCCAGTACCCAGTAATACAAATTTACAACATTTTCAGAGATACTGGTTAGGAAGGACATGATTCGTTTCTGAAGAAAGTCTTTTTTTCCAGAGTTTAGAGGGAGAATTAGGTTAGTTACATAAGACTCAACATTAAATGTGCACACTGTAAGCCACTTTTAGGAAATATCTAGGTGATACAGCTATGTGGTAATAAGAAAAAGGTTAAGTTAATTTCCTTTGCTTCAGAAGTTACATGTTTTGTAAGCCTGAAGAATGCAATATTATAATGTTAACCTACCTACAATCTTAACCATTTTCTGCCAGAAGAAACACTATATTTCAATAGTATTTCCATAAATATCCAAGAGAAATTGTCCTAATATTCGTATATACTGCAGTTGGCTCAGCAGGAAGAGCCATTTCAGTGATGAGGCTTTGAAGTGTCCCCACAAACTTGAGATAATTACATGTGATACATCAACTACCAAAGGCACAGTGGTGAGAGCTGCTCAATTATGTATGAATAAGAATCTTAGAATTTTTGAATGCTCTAGTTGAAGAGGATCATTCCTAATGCATTCCTTGGAGAGATAAGACAACTGCTACCTGGAGATTGTTTGTTTAGGGTTGTCCTGTAAGTGGAAGAGATGGTCCTGAACCATCTCTCGACTTACATTCTTGAGCCACTAGGGAAGCCCCATTCCTTCCAGCAATAAACTATTATTGGTAATACAAATACATATGATGCTTTGTCTCTACTTTGAAGTTACTCATAAGAAGATGAAACAAAAAACCCTACTAAACCCTTTCGATAATAAAAGCCAAAATTACATTCTCCTTCAAACCTAGGTTGTAACCCAGAAAGCTTTGAATTCTAGGAAGTAAAATCTTCCTTTTGAAGTTAGAAAAGAAAAATATACACCCAGTTTTTCATAGGGAGAAATGGAAACACTAATATTTTAAATGTTTTGGACATCTTTTCCCATCTGAGATGACTTGAATCCCGGGTTTCTGAATTTCAGTCTCTGCATTTTATAGCCATCATTTATATCCTTACTTTCCTACATGCTGGAAAGGTCCTGCTTTCCTGTCCTACCTCTTTATTATCCTTATCCCTAATTTAATATATTTATGTTCAACATTTTGTTTTAACCACACTGTAAGACTTTATGCTTATCTCGCTTTAATATGTCATTTTTTCCCCCGACTCAATACACTGCCTAGCATTCTCAGTTCAGTTGACTTCAGTGGCTCAGTCGTGTCCGACTCTTTGGGACCCCATGGACTGCAGGACGCCAGGGCTCCCTGTCCATCACTAACTCCCAGAACTTACACCAACTCATATCCATTGAGTCAGTGATACCACCCAACCATCTCATCCTCTGTCGTCCCCTTTTCCTCCTGCCTTCAAACTTTCCCAGCATCAGGGTCTTTTCCATTGAGTCAGTTCTTTGCATCTGGTGGGATCTCCTTGCAGTCCAAGGGACTCCCAAGAGTCTTCTCCAACACCACAGTTCAAAAGCATCAATTCTTCAGTGCTCAGCTTTCTTCACAGTCCAACTCTTACATGGTCATCCATACATGACCACTGGAAAAACCATAGCTTTGACTAGACAGACCTTTGTCAGCAAAGTAAGGTCTCTGCTTTTTAATATGCTGTCTAGGTTGGTCATAGCTTTTCTTCCAAGGAGCAAGTGTCTTTTAATTTCATGGCTGCAGTCACCATCTGCAGTGATGTGGAGCGCCCCAAAAATAAAGTCAGCCACTATTTCCACTGTTTCCCCCATCTATTTGCCATGAAGTGACAGGACCGATGCCATGATCCTAGTTTTCTGAATGTTGAGTTTTAAGCCAACTTTTTC
>SJYX01015755.1:244377-261050 GCA_006410675.1 Oreotragus oreotragus | reverse complement strand
AATACTCCATTGTGTATATATACCACAGCTTTCTTATCCATTCATCTGCTGATGGACATCTAGGTTGTTTCCATGTCCTGGCTATTATAAACAGTGCTGCGATGAACATTGGGTTACATGTGTCTCTTTCTGTTCTGGTTTCCTCGGTGTGTATGCTTAGCAGTGGGATTCCTGGGTCATAAGGCATTTCTATTTGCAATTTCTTAAGGAATCTCCACACTGTTCTCCATAGTGGCTGTACTAGTTTGCATTCCCACCAACGGTGTAGGAGGGTTCCCTTTTCTCCACACCCTCTCCAGCATTTATTGCTTGTAGACTTTTGGATCGCAGCCATTCTGACTGGTGTGAAGTGGTATCTCATTGTGGTCTTGATTTGCATTTCTCTGATAATGAGTGATTTTTAGCATCTTTTCATGTGTTTGTTAGCCATCCGTATGTCTTCTCTGGAGAAATGTCTATTTAGTTCTTTGGCCCATTTTTTGATTGGGTCATTTATTTTTCTGGCACTTTTCATATTTAACAGTGGGACATCAAAAAAAGAAAAAAATGGTTGGAGACTCTGTGTCTGAGGCTGTCTTGAAAGACTGCAGATAATAGTTGGGTTTTTTAAAAAACTGAATTCTAATTGACATACAATACTATTTTAGTTTCAGATGTACAACATAGTGATATAATACTTATCAAAAACATCAGGAACTAAAGGGCTAGATTATATGAGGGGTCTTTTCATCTCTTTGAACCTCTATATGCCTTGCCCTTCCCTGCGCCAATCCATCTGTCGTTTAGTCACTAAGTCATGTCTAGCTCTTTGCAACCCCATGAACTGCAGCATCCCAGGTTTCCATGTCCTTCACTATCTCCCAGGACTTCCCTGGTGGCTCAGATGGTAAAGTGTCTTGCTTACAATGCGGGAGACCTGAGTTCGATCCCTGGGTAGGGAAGATCCTCTGAAGAAGAAAATAGCAACCCACTCCAGTACTCTTGCCTGGAAAATCCCATGGACAGAGGAGCAAGGTGGGTTACAATCTACGGGGTAGCAAAGAGTCAGACACGACTGAGCAACCTCACTTCACTTCACATCACTATCTCCCAGAATTTGTGACGGTCAAACTCATGTCCTTTTAGTCAGAGATGGCTTATTTTGTTGTTGTAGTCATTAGTCACATCCAACTCTTTTGTGACCCCGTGGCCACTGGGCTCCCCTGTCCATGGGATTTCCCAAGCAAGAATACTGGAGCGGGTTGCCATTTCCTTCTCCTGGGGATCTTCCTGACCCAGGGATCAAACTTACCTCTCCTGCATTGCAGGCGGATTCTTTACCACTAAGTCACCTGAGAAGTCCAATGGTTTATTTAGAAAGCTCTAAATCATTAACCAGCTTCAGCATGTATGTTTGGTTTGGTATACATGTGCATATGTTAAACTGAATATCCTTAATTACCCTTATCCTTCAGGAGTCATATATTTTTATTGTGTCTCATTTTCAGTTATAGATCTTACATGCATAATCATTTGTGTAAAAATTATGTTTTAATTTTTGATATATAAATACTTAGATTAATAAGTTCATGTGAAAACTACCATTTCTGACTATGAATGCAGTCAGAAATTTTGTACCCTACACAATTCTTACTGCCTTAGTCTGAAGTGTTTGTTTTTCCTTATATTTTTATCTGCAACTTTTTATTTTTATAGCCTTTCTGTTAGTTATTCAATTCACCTTCAGGATACTTGCATACTTTCAACTAACAGGATAAAGATCAATGAAGCTGGATTTTTAATCCTTTGTTTGAGTTAAGGTATGTTCTTTTCTTAATTATTGCTGAGCTTCTTCTTTCTTGACTTACTTTGTTTGTACCAGTGATAACAAGGTAAATATCACCTAAATGAGCTTGAGAGGTTTTTGTTAAGTATGTTATCCGTTGTCTTTAGTTTTTCCATCCAGAGCTATTAGCACTAGCCCAACCAGTTCAAGAATACTAGAAGCAGTCTTATTTGCTTTATTTACTACTCTGTCATAATTATATTAATTCAGAAATGAGCTATGTCTTAAATCAGCAAATCAACCTTTCCTGTGACTACTTTCAAGATGAAGGACTGGATATCATTTGACACAGAGCCATGGATATCTCTCACAATACCTCAATGATCCTTATAAAATGAGATTGACAACATAAATCATAAGCAGGGTGCAATAAATGTGAGACATCTGAAAAAGCTGCTTTGTGTTTTAAATAAGAATAAATCACTCAAAATGTGAATGTAGAAAGACAAGCTGGACTGGAATGATGACAGCTTTTGGAATTAAGATTAATTAGGGCAAGTGTAGCCAACAGAAAGATTATTATGATTTTTATATATCTGAGTGCTGTAGAATTTGATGCTTTTGAACTGTGGTGCTAGAGAAGACTCTTGAGAGTCCCTTGGACAGCAAGGAGATCAAACCAGTCAATCCTAAAGGAAATCAACCCTGAATATTCATTGGAAGGACTGATGCTGAAGCTTCAATACTTTGGCCACCTGATGAAAACAGCTGATTCATTGGAAAAGACCCTGATGTTGGGAAAAATTGAGGGCAAAAGAAGGGGGTGACAGAGGATGAGATGGTTGGATGTCATCACCAACTCAATGGACATGAACTTGGGCAAACTCCAGGAGACGGTCAGGGAAGGGAGGGCTGCCATGCTGCAGTCCATGGGGTCGCAAAGAGTTGGATACTTGGCGACTGAACAACAACAACTAATATATATCTGAAGGAACACAGAAAGAAATTAAGGCAGCTTGGGTTTTAGTGTGAACGACACTACATGCTTTCTTTGATATTTTCATTCATCCTAATGTTATTTCACCTTTAACATTGTATGACTGAAACACTATTGTAAATGCTAACCATACTCTGCATTTTAATTTAGAACACAAATATGTTGTATTTTGTAGATAGTTACTGGATTATATTTAAGAAGTAGCAATTACATTCGTGTAAAATAAAAGAACAAGTCACACAGAAGTTGCTAAGCTGGATCTCAACTCATCACAACTCCCTCTGGAATAATATCTTTAGCGGTATATGCACATAAGTGTCAGCCTTGAATGGTGGTTCACAAACACCATTGTGGTTACAAATTATTTTAGAGCCAACAGAACGCTGGCAATTCAATTTTCTATTTGGAAAGCTTTCAGCAAATTACCATTAATTATCATCATCACTTAATATAAAAATGAATATTTTATTTCTAAAAAACTTAAACATTTACTCACTGTACTTGTTACACTTTGTTTCTGCACAGCAAAAAAATCAACATATTGAAAAGGCATCACATGGAATGGGAGAAAATATCTGGACGTCATCTCTCTGGTAAGGGGTTGATGTCGAACAGATATTTCTCCAAAGGAAACATACAAATGGACAACAGAAAAGGTGCCCAGCATCACTAATCATTAAGAAAATGCACATCAAAATCAAAATTAGATATTACCTCATACCTATTAGAATGGCTATTATCAAAAAACAAAGGATAATAAATATTGGCAAGGATGTGGAGGAATTGGAACCCTATGTATTGCTGATAGGAATGTAAATTGATGCAATCACAAGGGAAAACAGTATGGAGGTTTCTCTAAGAGAGAAAAAAGAAGCACCATATGACTCAGCAACCCCAGTTCTGAGTGTATACCCAAGCTTATTGAAATCAGGATCTTGAATAGGTATCTGTGCCCTCATGTTCACTGAAGCATTATTCATAAAAATTAAGATATGAATGAATGAATGAAAGTTGCTCAGTCATGTCTGACTCTTTCCAGCTCCATGGACTGTAGCTTCAAGGCTCCTCTGACCATGGAATACTCTAGGCCAGAATACTGGAGTGGGTAGCTATTCCCTTTCTTCAGGTAATCTCCCCAATCCAGAGATCAAACCTGGGTCTCCTGCATGGGAGGTGGACTCTTTACCATCTGAGCCACCAGGGAAGCCCAATCAAGATATGGAAAACCTCAAATTTAATTTAATGCAATATTATTCAGTCTTATAAAAGGAAATTATGCCATTTATGGCAATATAGATGAACCTAGAGACCTTTATGTTAAGTGAAATAACCAATCACGGAAGGACAAATGTTGCATAATTCCATTCAAAGTCATAAAAGGAGAAAGTAAAATGCTGGTTGCCATGGCCTAGGAGATGGAGAAAAAATTTTTTTAATGGATATAAAATTTTAGGTATGCAAGAGGAACAGGTCTAGAGATTTGCTGTAGAGCACAGTATATACTGTTAACAATATAATATTGTGTACTTTAAAATATTTTAAAAGGGTAGTTTTCTTACCAAATCACACACTCACATAAGAACACAAAGAAATTTTTGCAGATGATAGATGTTTAGTATTTTGGTTGTGGTGATGGTATCACAGCTTAGGTATATGTCCAAACTCATTGCTGCTGCTGCTGCTAAGTCGCTTCAGTCGTTTCCGACTCTATGCGACCCCATAGATGGCAACCCATCAGGCTCCACCATCCCTGGGATTCTCCAGGCAAGAACACTGGAGCGGGTTGCCATTTCCTTCTCCAAAGTATGAAAGGGAAAACTGAAAGTGAAGTCACTCAGTCGTGTCCGACCCCGTGGACTGCAGCCTTCCAGGCTTTTCCGTCCATGGGATTTTCCAGGCAAGAGTACTGGAGTGGGGTGCCATTAAGAAGAACTAATGTTGAGGCTGAAACCCCAATACTTTTGCCACCTGATGTGAAGAGCTGACTCATTGGAAAAGACCCTGATGCTGGGAAGGACTGAAGGCAGGAGGAGAAGGGGATGACAGAGGATGAGATGGTTGGATGGCATCACTGACTCAATGGACATGAGTTTGAGTAAGCTCTGGGAGGTGGTGACAGGGAGGCCTGTCATGCTGCAATCCACGGGGTCACAAAGAGTAGGACATGACTGAGTGACTGAACTGAACTAATTAAGATACACATATTGAATGTGTGCAATTTTTCATATATCCCTCAATAAAGCTAAAAATCATATAATTAAATAATTAGTTCTTATTTTTTGCTTACTTAAACCTTAAGCTGCAGAAGGACAGGATTATATTGGTCATTTTTGTTATATTATATTTAGTGTATAGTGGTGGGGAAGATCCCCTGCAGCAAGAAATGGCAACCTGCTCCAGTATTCTTGCTTGGAAAACTCCAAGGACAGGGGAGCCTGGAGGGCTACGGCCCATAGGGTTGCAAAGAGTTGGACACAGTTAAGATATGCACTCACACCTGTAATGTATTACCAAATAAATACTTGAAGAAATAAATGAAAATATCTTTAAAAAAATAATGGCAGCCAGTAACTAGACACATTTGTATGTATACGTACAGATCATTGTCTGTTTATGTATTTATTTATCCATTTATTTCTTTAATTTCATTGTGGACCTTTGAAATTTTCATTAAAGCTTTCTAAGGGCCTATAAGCCTGTATTTGGTAGCCACTGTCCTCATGTTTATTTGGATGGCTGATGTCCAATTTGTCCATCTGGACATATTTTTACTGATGACTAGCATGCATTTACTGAATAAGAAGGATTAAATGGAATAATGCATATAAAAGCATTTGTAATCTGTAGAGCACCACAGAAATATAAGGTATTAGCATTGCTGTGGTTATGATATTGCCTCAAAATGCACAGCAGTAAAGTCTAAGCTAAAAAAAAAAATCCTCCTGTGTACTTAGAAATCAAGATTATGTAGCATTTTTAGAAATGAAATTTTCCCACAGGAGTTTCCACCACTGTCTTTTTTCAATTGTTTTGCCACATAATCAGGCCTACTATAGAAACTGTAAAAATATAAAAATGGAATTGTCAAGCTATAACCATCTCTTGAGATTATCACAGTAAATGTAGATACATCTTTAAAAATTTTGGGGCATATCATGTAAACTAAGAGTCTGTTACAGGGAACAAAACGTTTTTCTGTAATGAATTTAAAAAATATAATGCTCTTCTTCTCAGGCTAAATGATTTGTAGAATCATCAAATGTCTTTTTTTTAATTCTTTGTTTGGAATATAAAAATTCTTAATACTAAAAACACAGTGTCATTTGCTCAGTTGCATCTGACTCCTTAGTGACCTGATGGACTGTAGCCTGCTAGTCTCCTATGTCCATGGGATTTTCCAGGCAAGAATACAGGAATGGGTAGTCATTCCCTTCGCCTGGGGATCTTCCCAATCCAGGGATTGAACCCAGGTCTGCTGCATTATAGGCAGATTCTTTACCATCAGAGCCTCCAGGGAAAACCGAAAACACAGAAACAGCAAATTCAACATTTTATGC
Source organism: Oreotragus oreotragus (assembly GCA_006410675.1). Taxonomy (NCBI): domain Eukaryota; kingdom Metazoa; phylum Chordata; class Mammalia; order Artiodactyla; family Bovidae; genus Oreotragus; species Oreotragus oreotragus. Next base: position 254,731 of record SJYX01015755.1, on the reverse strand, counting down.
AGATAGCTTAATCAGTGTCCTGTTAGCAACATTATTCATCCTATATTAATTCAGTCACTGTTTCCTAGTGCCACCTCTTGGGCCATGACCTGACCACTGCTTCATACCAGCACTGTTACATTTTCGTACCCTAATCTGGAGAAGGAAATGGCAGTCCACTCCAGGACTATTGCCTGGAAAATCCCATGGACAGAAGAGCCTAGTAGGCTACAGTCCATGGGGTTGCAAAGAGTCGGACACGACTGAGCCACTTCACTTCACTTCACTTCAATCTGCATAGACTCACACAATTCATCTCCACACACACCCTCATATTTCATGGAGATCTCTAGAACTCTTAATTTTAAACTTTCTCTTAAATATATTAGCCCCCTCTTCCTAGTTAAGGCTTGTTTAGCGACAAAGGAAGAATCAGATGGTCAAAGAGAGTTTGACTGAGATGAGGATGGTGGAAACAAGAGAACTAGCTGAACTTTTCTGAGATCATAAAACTGCACACTTGTCTGGGGATGTGAAACTTGCTTCTTCTCCAAGCTTCACTATCTCTGATCTCAGCTCATTCAGGATTTTAGCTTGGAATTTTTTTTTTTTTTCAAATCTTGCTTGCCAACATAGGGGTTAAAGGATTTCCAGTTACTTAATATAATTTTATTAAGTGCTTGTTATATACCAGGTATTTTTCCAGGGACAGAGGAGAGAGCAATAAACAGATAAAAATTCCTGGAGTTTATCTTCTAGCATAGACTACAGTGACAATAAATTGAGTGAATAAGAGAATTACATAGTGCATGAGAAGGTACTATGTAATTATTAAGTACTTGTTATATACCAAGTATTTTTCCAGGGACAGAGGAGAGAGCAATAAACAGATAAAAATTCCTGGAGTTTATCTTCTAGCATAGACTACAGTGACAATAAATTGAGTGAATAAGAGAATTACATAGTGCATGAGAAGGTACTATGTATTGCTGACAAATATAAAGTGGGTAGGGAGTGAGAAGTGTGCATGAGAGTGCATGCTTCACATTTAAAGGTAGTGTTTTGGGAAGTTTCACTGAGAAGGTGATGTGTGAGTGAAGACTTCATGATAAAGAATCCAGTGAGGAGGTATCTGCAGGAGATTGCTTCAGGCTATGGAAATAGTAAAGGCAGTGGCCCTTAGGTGGAAATGGGACTACAATTTTTTGAGAGGCCATTGTGGCTGGACTGTAGTGAGAGAGGTGAGGGGCAATAGGACACAGGTGGGAGGGGGAAGTAATATATTTGAGAGTCCAGCAAAATATTGTAAAGATTGGCTTTTACTTTAAATGAAATGGCAGGTCAGGTTAATGGATTTCTGAAGCAGGAGTAGGGATAAACATGCATATTTAGTTTGCCACCTTAAGCCAGAATCAAATTAATTTTTAAAAGAATTCCTGGTGATAGAGCAAATTATAAACACACCACTGAAGCTTTTAACTTCATATCCAATTTTATTTATTCTTGTTTGAGTTGTGTGTGTGTGTGTATTTGGATCTGAAGATATGAACACCCAGCATGACTAAAATAACAATGTAAGGAGAAAAAAAATATGCAAATATGCTAAGGACAAAAATAGAATATTTCCTTGTAAATAGTAAAATAATGAACTAATCTCATTAAAATCAAGTACATAAAGGGATACTTATTATCACTATAATTATAAAACAATGTCTTAGAGATTTTAGTCAATGTCATAAATTCAGGAAATGGCATAATTTGTACAAGTAAAGCAGAGGAAGTGACTCAGCTAATTTGCCTTGATAAAATTATTGCATATCTACAAAATCCATAACTTCTGGAAAAATCTATAAATTAAATAATTAAAATAAATAATTAAATAAAATAAATAATTAAAAAGGAACTTGAATTATAAAAATGTTAAGTTGCTGTTCTCTATACTAGCAATAACTAGCTGGAAATTTAAAAATATGCTAAGAAAAACTACAAAGCACAATAATAATTGAAAAAATACACAATCCTTATAAAGCAATCTATTTTTATGGAAAGATGCAAATATGTGAATGAAACTCATTTCCAATTTTTGGATTGAACATTTAATATCATTAAATTTCAAATTTCTAAAATTAGTTCTCAGAAGACTAATTTTACAATTAGAAAATAATATTGTCTTTATAGACAAAAATATTTTAATAAAATACTAAAATTATGGATATAAGAATAATTAGGGTGATATACCTTACCAGTTATTAAACTATTCTAGAGAGACAGTGTAATTAAAACACTATGCTTCTAGCATTAGGAAAAAGAAATAAAACAACGACATCAAAATAAGACTCTAAAATTATATACTGGCATAAAACTACGTAAAAATATGCAATTTTTAAAAATTTAAAATTTAATATATGAAATATTGTTATTTCAATATGAAAGGACTATTTATTTAATAAATCATCCATTCCAGTATTCTTGTCAGAAAAAGTCTGTGGACAGAGGAGCCCAGTGGGCGACACCCCAGGGCGTCACAAAGAGTTGAACATGACCAAGTATGCATGCATACACGATGCTTGATGCAGGCACATCTATCTTACAGAAAATAATGTTGGCTTTCCCCTTTATGAATTTAATTTAAAAACTTCTGGTTGGATTAGATGAATAAAGGTAAAAAACAAAAAATACTTTCCTGGGTTCAGAGATCAAGGAAAGAATTCCAGAAGCTATAAAAGAACCCTATTTAATTATGGATACAAAAACAAATTACAAAATTTAACATAATCAGAGTCAAAATCCCCCTAAATTGGAGGGAGATATGTATGTCAATGATTATAAGACCAAGAAGAAATGTGAGAAGAAAACAGCCAAGCTATTCATGTTGGTTACAGGTTGGGGCTGGGGTGGAGGAACAGAAGGGAGTGAGGTGGGGTGAGAAGGATGATGTAAGGGAAAAAAAAGAAATACTGGGAAAACAGGGAGATAAGTATTAGTGTAATGTCTACTTACACATCTACTTACTACTACACATAAAGATCAATGGGCACATTTTAAAGCCTCAAATTTGAAAAAGTAAATGAAATAAAAGCAGATATTGGATTTTGAGACTGGATTTCAGAAAATATTCAGAAAGGGTGAATTTTTAATCCGTGTCATCAGTCCATGACAGCAAATGAAAGGAGTAAACATAACTATACTAGAAAGAGTATCATTTATACCCAAACAGTCCATTCCTTGTTAAATTTATTTTCAATAAAATTAAATAATTCAAAACTGAATGGGTACTCAAAGGAGGTATTTCCAATGCACTGTATGTTCCAACTGCTTTGGACATTATGTTTCAAGATAATCAGGAAAGCTCTTTTATTCTTGGTCTCCTCTCCACTGTTTTTTNACTGAAGCTTTTAACTTCATATCCAATTTTATTTATTCTTGTTTGAGTTGTGTGTGTGTGTGTATTTGGATCTGAAGATATGAACACCCAGCATGACTAAAATAACAATGTAAGGAGAAAAAAAATATGCAAATATGCTAAGGACAAAAATAGAATATTTCCTTGTAAATAGTAAAATAATGAACTAATCTCATTAAAATCAAGTACATAAAGGGATACTTATTATCACTATAATTATAAAACAATGTCTTAGAGATTTTAGTCAATGTCATAAATTCAGGAAATGGCATAATTTGTACAAGTAAAGCAGAGGAAGTGACTCAGCTAATTTGCCTTGATAAAATTATTGCATATCTACAAAATCCATAACTTCTGGAAAAATCTATAAATTAAATAATTAAAATAAATAATTAAATAAAATAAATAATTAAAAAGGAACTTGAATTATAAAAATGTTAAGTTGCTGTTCTCTATACTAGCAATAACTAGCTGGAAATTTAAAAATATGCTAAGAAAAACTACAAAGCACAATAATAATTGAAAAAATACACAATCCTTATAAAGCAATCTATTTTTATGGAAAGATGCAAATATGTGAATGAAACTCATTTCCAATTTTTGGATTGAACATTTAATATCATTAAATTTCAAATTTCTAAAATTAGTTCTCAGAAGACTAATTTTACAATTAGAAAATAATATTGTCTTTATAGACAAAAATATTTTAATAAAATACTAAAATTATGGATATAAGAATAATTAGGGTGATATACCTTACCAGTTATTAAACTATTCTAGAGAGACAGTGTAATTAAAACACTATGCTTCTAGCATTAGGAAAAAGAAATAAAACAACGACATCAAAAAAAGACTCTAAAATTATATACTGGCATAAAACTACATAAAAATATGCAATTTTTAAAAATTTAAAATTTAATATATGAAATATTGTTATTTCAATATGAAAGGACTATGTATTTAATAAATCATCCATTCCAGTATTCTTGTCAGAAAAAGTCTATGGACAGAGGAACCCAGTGGGCGACACCCCAGGGCGTCACAAAGAGTTGAACATGACCAAGTATGCATGCATACACGATGCTTGATGCAGACACATCTATCTTACAGAAAATAATGTTGGCTTTCCCCTTTATGAATTTAATTTAAAAACTTCTGGTTGGATTAGATGAATAAAGGTAAAAAACAAAAAATACTTTCCTGGGTTCAGAGATCAAGGAAAGAATTCCAGAAGCTATAAAAGAACCCTATTTAATTATGGATACAAAAACAAATTACAAAATTTAACATAATCAGAGTCAAAATCCCCCTAAATTGGAGGGAGATATGTATGTCAATGATTATAAGACCAAGAAGAAATGTGAGAAGAAAACAGCCAAGCTATTCATGTTGGTTACAGGTTGGGGCTGGGGTGGAGGAACAGAAGGGAGTGAGGTGGGGTGAGAAGGACGACGTAAGGGAAAAAAAAGAAATACTGGGAAAACAGGGAGATAAGTATTAGTGTAATGTCTACTTACACATCTACTTACTACTACACATAAAGATCAATGGGCACATTTTAAAGCCTCAAATTTGAAAAAGTAAATGAAATAAAAGCAGATATTGGATTTTGAGACTGGATTTCAGAAAATATTCAGAAAGGGTGAATTTTTAATCCGTGTCATCAGTCCATGACAGCAAATGAAAGGAGTAAACATAACTATACTAGAAAGAGTATCATTTATACCCAAACAGTCCATTCCTTGTTAAATTTATTTTCAATAAAATTAAATAATTCAAAACTGAATGGGTACTCAAAGGAGGTATTTCCAATGCACTGTATGTTCCAACTGCTTTGGACATTATGTTTCAAGATAATCAGGAAAGCTCTTTTATTCTTGGTCTCCTCTCCACTGTTTTTTGTTGTTGTTGTTGTTGTTGTTTAAATTGGAGTTATGATTGATTTACAACATTGTGTTAGTTTCTGCTGAACAATGAGGTGAATAAGCAATATCCTGACTCAACCAACAGTTCTAGAATTTTCTGATCCCATGACCTAGCAGCCGCCATTAAACCTCAAGGAGAACTGAAAAGGAAGTGGAATGTATGTAGAAATCATGAGTGCTGCTGAATAAATATCCAAAGCCTAAGTCCTAATAAGCTGTGTAAGTAAGGAAAGCCAGATTTAAAAAAAAAAGAAAGAAAGAAAGAAAAGAAACCCTTTAGATCAGGGGTCAATGAATTTTTTTGCAAAGGGCCAGACAGTAAATATTTTAAGCTTTATGACACATACAGTCTCTATTGCAATTATGCAACTGTATCATTGTAGCTCCAAAACAGTCATAGACATTGTATAAATGAGTGTGGGAGTATTTCAATAAAACCTTATTTACAAAAATAGGAGGAGAGCTGGATTTAGCCTATAGCCCTTAGTTTGCCAGCCACTGGTTTAGAATGATTTATCACTGTGTCCTCCAATTAACAGAAACATGTACACAAGATGGTCACTCTACTAAAACATTTTAGTCTTCTGGAAAACATTGGAAGAACAAATGAATTTCTACCTGCTTTCACCACAGAATAACATTTTGTTTGCCTTTATTTCTCCCCAGATGTTTGATCATTCTTATAAACAACTTTAAGCTTTTCGCTTTCCTGAAAGCTAAACTTTACTCGAGTGTTTTCCTAATAAGTTGTGCATGGAAAAATAGTCATGCAGATTGAACAGCCCATCTCAGTTCAGTTCAGTCGCTCAGTTGTGTCTAACTCTTTGCAACCTCATTAGCCGCATCATGCCAGGCCTCTTTGTCCATCACCAACTCCCGGGGTCTACCGAAACTCATGTCCATTGAGTCAGTGATGCCATCCAACCATTTCATCCTCTGGCATTCCCTTCTCCTGCCCTCAATCTTTCCCAGCATCAGGGTCTTTTCAAATGAGTCAGCTCTTCGCATTAGGTGGCCAAAGTATTAGAGTTTCAGCTTCAACATCAGTCCTTTCAATGAAAACCCAGGACTGATCTCATTTAGGATGGACTGGTTGGATCTCCTTGCAGTCCAAGGGAACAGCCCATCTAATCATTGAATTTTTCTCATTTACAGAAGGTTGGATTGCTCCAGGCTTTATTTATCTTACTTAAAAAAAGAAAGCTTTCTTTTAGAATCATCTCTAATTGCTATTTTTTTTTTTAATCAAAGATGGAGAAAAATATTTTATACCATATGGATCAAATATATACCGACATTAAGGATTATGAAAGATCTAGATAGTTTAGCACAGTGGTTAAGCAAACAGTGCCCTCTCTGCCACTTCCTGCCTTGTGATTTTGAGAAAATTCATTGTCTCTCTGTGCGGCAGTTTCTTCACCAATTAACAATAACTTTTAAATTAGAATGTTATGAAAAATCAATAAACCCATGAAAACCAACTGCTTAGAACAGTGTTTGCTACACAAAGAACACCTCATAAAAAGCTACTATTAACATCCAATTATTTTTAAAATTCACCTAAAGAAAATTTTGGAAGAGCAATCAACCTTAAAGCTACCAGACACCTTTGGGATGTAGATGCTTCCAAAGCACAAGCCCAAGTACTGAAAGAGCCTGATCTGGAGGGATGATGTGGGGTGGGAGGTGGTGGTGGGGGTTCATGTTTGGGAGTTCGTGTAAAAAAATAAATAAATACAAAAAAAAAAAAAAGACATTGGTTAGTTTCATCTGTCACAGAAGAGTTCCTCTCTGTGCAATAATACAAAGACCTTCTGTTCTCCTTCTGGGCATTTCCACTTGTCAGATCGATAGCACCTTACAAAACAATTGGTTTCATTTAAATTTCAGATGGTGACATTGATGAGACAAAGGATGTCTCTGAGCATCATAGTCTTCATCTGAAAGCAAAGTTAATATTATCTATCTGCTTCAGAGGGAGAATAAATCTCATTCTTTACACTTCAAAAAGGAGTATTTCAGAGGAGTTTCCCACTGGGCAGGGTTTAAAAAAAAAAAAAAATGAAATGAAGACACACAGATTTTCTCCTCTATTACCCTCTCTTCTGCTCGAGAGAATGACTGACATCTGTTTGGTGAGACTTGGCCAAGTGTTGACCACTCAATCTCTTTTTTTTTCAAAGCAAACTATCCCTCTGAATATGAATGTTTCCCTATCGTCACCCTTAAGGCCGTTTGGACTGTGAAGAAGGCTGAACACCGAAGAATTGATGCTTTTGAGCTGTGGTGTTGGAGAAGACTCCTGAGAGTCCCTTGGACTGCAAGTAGATCCAACCAGTCCATCCTAAAGGAGATCAGCCCTGGGTGTTCTTCGGAAGGAGTGATGCTAAAGCTGAAACTCCAGTACTTTGGCTACCTCATGCGAAGAGTTGACTCATTGGAAAAGACTCTGATGCTGGGAGGGATTGAGGGCAGGAGGAGAAGGGGACGACCGAGGATGAGATGGCTGGATGGCATCACCGACTCGAAAGACATGAGTCTGAGTGAACTTCGGTAGTTGGTGATGGACAGGGAGGCCTGGCGTGCTGCGATTCATGGGGTCGCAAAGAGTCGGACATGACTGAGCGACTGAACTGAACTGAACTGAACTGAAGGCCATTTCTAAAGGAGGGAAGTTCTGCATTGTCCAGCTGTGCCAGGCCTCAGGGTGGTGTGTTGTCATTCAGTCAATCAGTCATATCCGACTCTCTGTGACCCCATGGATGGCAGCTCACCAAGCTTCCCTGTCCTTCACTACTTAGGAGGGAGGTCTATTCATGGTCACAGACCTAAGACTTGGTCTCTAGTTAGCTAAGATACACTCATCTCCACAACTTGCTCCTCTTGGTTTTTAATTTGAGATCAAGGCTGTTGTTCAATCAACCTTTAAAACCCTAATAGAGAGAATCATTACAATACTTGATGTGACCACACATGTATAAATATTAAATTTGTGGTTATTTTAAGTACATGTCTTCATTACAGTATAACCAATCTTCTTCTATTATTTATAACAAATGGAGTAAGAAAATAAAATGATAATATATAAAACCACCTATCAAAAGTACTGTTTTCCTTTTTCTCCAATCTCCAGTGACAACTCATCAGATCACTGATACAAAACCCTCCTAACACACACACACACACACACACTCTCTCTCTCTCTCCCCCTTCTTGCCTCTGAATTTACAAAGGAAAGAGGGGTTACTAAATGAGTTTCCTATTTTCAAACTTTTAAACATTACCTACCTTTGCCCCTGACATAAATTCTTTCTGTTCCAAATCTGGAGCTGACCTTCTCAGCTTCCTCCCTCCACCTACACTGTAAATGTCACTCATTTTCACATTTCTAGGGACTTGATACTATAAACTGTCCCCCCATTTATTATATCCTCCTATTCTACCTGGATCCTAAAGTTAAACAACTCACTAAGAAAATCTCCGTGACAGGCCTCTGTATGCAATATACAAATTGCAAGAGTCATAGAAGAAACATGTGAAAAAATAGCTAAAGTATAAAGTTTGGTATTGTTCCAAATGCCATAAGTAAAGTCAAACTAAATCACAAGAGGGAAAATATCTTCTACACATGTCAATAATAGACTTTCTTTAATTTATAAAGAACTTTTCTATAAACCAATAAGAAAAAAAAAAAACAAACAAAAGAATGGATGATTAGTGCATGATTAGGTACCTTGCAAAAAATATAAATATATATTACCTATTGACTAAAATATGAAAGATGTACAATCTCATTCATAATTAAGGAATTAGAAATTAAAACATGATGATGCTAAATTTCACCTATAACTTTAGTAAACACCAAAACATTTAATAATACTCTGTGTTGCTACAGATGTTAAAATAAGTGCTTTTAATTGTATAGCTTGTTTACTGCTTAAAATACTTTTCATGATCATAAACTACAGTTTTGGAGAAAAAGTAAAATATTATGTTAAAAACTTCTATCTTGAGCTCTTTTCTCTCAATATATAGTTCTATCATTCTTCATTCCTTAGTTTCACTTTCCAAAGCACTGGCTTGTATGTTCTGGGTTCATTTTCTCACCTCCTACTCACTTCTTAGCTACTTCATTCTGACTGTTTTTATTTCTCCATTCACTCAACACTTACTAAACCCTCAATTACTTTCATTAAAAAGAAAAAGTCCTCTCAAAATTATTTGTACTTGTCTTCTAGAATCATTTGACACTGGTGGCCTCTGCTTTAAACCTGCTCTTCCATGGGTCACAGCACCATCTGGGTTTTCCTCCCCAAACTCTGAATTTGCTTTTTCTCTATCTCCTTTGTTGAGTTCATCTTTCTTCCAATCATTCAATGGTGAGGTCCTCCAAGACAATTTCTTAGACTTTCTATTCTAATTCTACATATCTACATCTTCCATTAATAAAGCTAAATTATTCAGATGCATTGCTTATTTTTATTTATAGCCTATATATCTCTTTTGGGGTTTCCCAGGTGGTGCTAGTGGTAAAGAAACTGCCTGCCAATGTAGGAGATGCAAGATACATGCGGTTTCAAGCCATTGGTCGGGAAGATCCCTTGGAGTATGAAATGGCATGCCATTCCAGTATTCTTGCATGGAGAATTCTATTCGCTTAGGAGCCTAGCTGGCTACAGGCCATGGGGCCACAAACAGTCAGAAATAACTGAGTGACTGAGTACACATATTTCTCTTTTGAGCTCTAGATTTACAAATTGTTTTGCTTTCTTGGCTATTTCTATGTTTGACATGCACATTAGGTCAACTTATCCAAATCGAACTCATGATCTGCTCTCCACCTCATACCTGGTTCTTATCCAATTGTCTTCAATAAAGGTACCATCATCTATCTTGTTATACACTTAATGATCTAGAAATCAGCAAGTAAAGAACTAAAAAGCCTCTTGGTGAAAGTTAAAGAGGAGAGTGCAAAAGCTGGCTTAAAACTCAACATTCAGACAACTAAGATCATGGCATTTGGTCCCATCACTTCATGGCAAATAGA
>SJYX01015755.1:211041-243727 GCA_006410675.1 Oreotragus oreotragus | reverse complement strand
GCCACCAAATGCAAAAAATTGACTCATTTGAAAAGACCCTGATTCAGGGAAATATTGAGGGCAGGAGGAGAAGGGGATGACAGAGGATGAGATGGTTGGATGGCATCACTGACTCGATGAACATGAGTCTGAGTGAACTCTGGGAGTTGGTGATGGACAGGGAAGCCTGGCGTGCTGCAGTCCATGGGGTCGCAAAGAGTTGGACATGACTGAGCAACTGAGCTAAATCTAGAAAACACCCTTGACATCTCCCTACACTCCTTATTATCCAACACATCAGCAGCTCCTACATACTTTTGCAACTTCATTGAGTTGTGCATGATATAAAAAAAGCTGCACATATTAGATATATACATCTTGGTGAGCCTGGACACAGACATATATTCCTGATGCTATTAGCACAAACAAGGTGATATGCACATTTTAATTAGTAAGGAGGGCATGGTCTATTGCCTTTTCATCATCCACACTGCCATAGTCCTCAACAGTGTAATTTTCATTAGAGATACTGTTCCTCTACATGTGTCTGACTTCGTCTAATTCATAAGCCATATCCTGGGATTATCTTTTGGAAAATAACACCTATCATATTCTCACACCCCTAAAAATAGCCTTCTCCAATGATGGAATAAATATCAAAATACTACAAGGCTGAAAATACTGTCTCCTAGGTTGCTCTCCAAATTTCTTCACACATACTCAGTGCTCAACCCATATGGTTCAGAGAATTTTTCATATGATCTGAGGCTCATGCATGTAAACAACGGCTGTTTATAGACCGAACATACTGTAATTTGTCTGATCTTTCCAACTCAAATGAAGATAAGGAGTAAAACAACTCCAAGCAAAGCAGGGTATAGTTTGACTAACTTTACATGCATTACAAATTCATCACAAAATTTACAACAAGTTTTAAGGCATTTGAATTTACTAGGTTTATTTAATTTTCAGAGGATAATCTAAAACAACAAAAATGAAGCTGAATCAAAATTAGACTGAAGCTATCATGTGCTCTGTGTTTAGTCACTCAGTTGTGACTCTTTGCAACCCCGTGGACTATAACCCCCCAGGCTCCTCTGTCCATGGGGATTCTCCAGGCAAGAATACTGAACTGGGTTACCATGCCCTTCTCCAGGGGACCTTTCCAATCAGGGATCAAACCCAGGTCTCCAGCATTGCAGGTGGATGTTTTACTGTCTGAGTCACCTATAACCAAGGGAGTTATCATAAATATACAAACACTTCTGTTGCTAAAAGACTTCTGTCTTTGTGATACTTAGAACCGCCACTAGGATAAACTAGTTTGACCTTGTCCAGTTATTTAACTATAGTGAGTAATCGATGGTCCGATTGTCCATCAATAGATGAATGTTTAAAGAAGGTGTGGCATACATATATATATATACACCGGAGAAGGCACTGATGACCCACTCCAGTACTCTTGCCTGGAAGATCGCATGGATGGAGGAGCCTGGAAGGCTGCAGTCCATGGGGTCGCTAAGAGTCGGACATGATTGAGTGACTTCACTTTCACTTTTCACTTTCATGCATTGGAGAAGGAAATGGCAACCCACTCCAGTGTTCTTGCCTGGAGAATCCCAGGGATGGAGGAGCCTGGTGGGCTGCCATGTCTGGGNCAGTCCATGGGGTCGCTAAGAGTCGGACATGATTGAGTGACTTCACTTTCACTTTTCACTTTCATGCATTGGAGAAGGAAATGGCAACCCACTCCAGTGTTCTTGCCTGGAGAATCCCAGGGATGGAGGAGCCTGGTGGGCTGCCATGTCTGGGGTTGCACAGAGTTGGACACGACTGAAGCAATGTAGCAGCAGCGTATATATATACACACACACACACAATGGAATATTATACATAAAAATAATGAAATAATGCCATTTGCAGCAACATAGATGGATCTAGAGATTATTTAAGCAAAGTAAGTTGGAAAAAGAAAGAGAAATACTGTATGATATGTATGATATCACATATATGCTGAATATAAAATATAGTTAAATAAAATAAAATATGACACATTAGCTATAAAATGGGGATATTAACAACAATTGATGGTTTTAAACTGTGGTGCTGAAGAAGACTCTTTAGAGTCCCTTGGACTGCAAGGAGATCAAACCACTCAATTCTAAAGGAAATCAACCTGGAATAGTCATTGGAAGCACTGATGCTGAAACTGAAGCACCAATACTTTGGCCAGGTGGTGTGAAGAGCTGACTCATTAGAAAAGACCCTGATACTGGGAAAGATTAAAGGCAAGAGAAGAAGGGGACGACAGAGGATGAGATGGTTGGATGGTATCACTGATTCGATGGACATGAGTTTGAGCAAGCTCTGGAATTTGGTGACGGACAGACAAGGAAACCTGGCATGCTGCAGTCTCTGGGGTCACAAAGAGTGGGACACGAATGAGGGACTGAACAACAACAAATTACCAAACTTAAAGGCATCTAAAACTTGAAACATCCATCACTGCTTAGAACATTCAATTTCTGCTCCCCCCTCTTTCCTCTCCTGCTGACTTTCTTCTCCTTCCCACTCTCTTTCCCTCTCTCCTTGTCTTCTAACACAGAACAGGAACTCAAAGCATTTTTATCTAATAAAAGACAGACAAAAGATGTACAGAGATAGTTTACTAAGAAGTATATATTTGTACTTTAGCATAAGAAAACAAAGTTTAACCTTATGCAGAAAAATAAGTTCAAATTATATTACATTGATATACCATTTTTCCAATAACAGATTTACAAATGAAAAGCTTGACACATGTCCTGTCAGACAAGTTGAGGGGAAATAGCTACTTTCCATACATCACTGAAGGGAAAATAAAATTTTTCAAAAGGAATTTGACACTAATAAAAGTACATTCTTTGGAAGGACTGATGCTAAAGCAGAAACTCCAGTACTTTGGCCACCTCATGCGAAGAGTTGACTCATTGGAAAAGACTCTGATGCTGGGAGGGATTGGGGGCAGGAGGAGAAGGGGACGACAGAGGGTGAGATGGCTGGATGGCATCACGGACTCGATGGATGTGAGTCTGAGTGAACTCTGGGAGTTGGTGATGGACAGGGAGGTCTGGCGTGCTACGATTCATGAGGTTGCAAAGAGTCGGACACAACTGAGCGACTGAACTGAACTGAACAAAAGTACATATGCATTTATCTTTTGATCTAGCCAATCCCACTTCCGAGTATCTACCATGCAGATTCATCACTGTAAATATGAAACAGCACATGCCCATGATTGTACATTACAACATGTGCGTGTGTGCATGCTTGCTCAGTTGCTCAGTTGTGTCTGACTCTTTGTTTTCAATCCCACAAAGTGCAGCCCACCAGGCTCCTCTGTCAGTGGGATTTTCCAGGCAAGAATACTGGAATGGGTTGCCATTTCCTCTTTCAGGGAATCTTTCCGACCCAGGGATAGAACCTATGTTTCCTGCATTGGCAGGCAGATTCTTTATCACTGAGCCACCTGGGAAGTCCTATATATTACAATCTACTTTATAACAATAAAAGACTGGAAATAACCAAAATATCCATGGAAAGGGGGAGTGGCTGAGTAAACTGTGATACATTCTGTGGTAAAGTGTTAGTCAAGCCCTTTTCCCTTCTGCAGGAGTGTTTTAGTTTCCTAACTATTGAACACTGTACTCCTGGCAACTTGGTAAAAGTAGAATGTCAACTATATCCCAGCATTATCACCTCTGATGAAAACAACCTCTGACTGGTACATTGCATCTGGATTGAGAGGAATTGTAAAAAAAATTATAAATATTTCTCAAAAAACAACTTTTTTCACACTACAATTAAATTACACTAAATGGCCCAATGGAAATCAGGTATACTTATTTACGTATATAATGAATACTCTGGTGAGATACAAGTATAAAGACTAATGTCTACTTCTGCATAATAGCTACTATCATAGTTTTACTAGAACAATAGTGTATAATTCTATCCACAAAGATGTTTATTAAAGTGAGCTCTTATCCTTTCTATCTTGAAAAATATTGATGCAGCATGACATTCTATGAGAAACACTGATAAACATCTCATACAACAACAAAAGAATAAACAACTCAATCAAAAAATGGGCAGAGGACCCTCAGTAGACAGTTTTCCAAAGGATACATACAGATGGCCAACAGATACAGGAAAAGATGCTCAACATCTTAAATTATTAGAGAATTCAAGTCAAAACTATAGTGAGATATCACCTCACATTGGTCAGAATGGTCACCATAAAAAGTCTACAGGTAGCAAATACTGGAGAGAGTGTAGAGAAAAGTGAACCCTCCTGTACTGTTGGTGGGAATGTAGTTGGGGAAGCAATTACAGAAAGCTGTATGGAGGTTCCTCAGAAAATTGAAAATAGAGTTGCCATATGATCCAGCAATCCAACTCCTGGGTATATACCCGGATAAAGCTGCAATTCATAAAGATGCATGCACCCCTACGTCCACAGCAGTGCTATTCACAACAGCCAAGACATGGAAACACCCTAACTGTCAGTCAACAGATGAATGGTTTAAGAAGATGTGGTGTGTATATATATACACACACATACACACAATGGGGTATTACCCACACGTAAGAAAGAATGTGATGATGTGTTGGCAGCAACACAGATGAAGCTCGAGATTATCACACCAAATGAGATAAGTTAGAAAAAGGAAAACAAACACCACGATATCACATATATGTTGGATCAAAACTATGACACCAATAAACCCAACTGCGAAACAGACTCACAGACACAGAACAGACACCTGATTACCAAGAGGCAGGAGAAGAGGGGAAGGATAACGTGGGAGTCTGGGATTAGCAGATGCAAACTAGTACACAGAGGATGAATAAATTACTATATTCAAATCCTGAGATAAACCAAAATGGAAAAAAATATGGGGAAAGTATATATGTATATATATATATATATATATAATTTTGCTGTACAGCAGAAATTAACTCAACATTGTAAATCAACTATACTTCAATTTAAAAAAATTAAAAGCTAAAAACAGTAGCTTGAAATCAATAACCTCTGGGGGAAGAAAACACTGGTAATAATTCCAATGAATCTTGAAATTTAAGTACATTCCCTCCTGTGTCCTGGTAATAATCAAATTCTTAATTCAAATAGCTAAATAGTTTTAATCATAGACAAGGTAAAACAATCTTTAAATTATTAATTTGTTGAAAATTGGTCCTTGTTTCCAAGTTAACATTTAGGTTTTACAAGTTGTAAATAATATATTTCAAACAATATTTTCCCAAGTAAAGCTCTAAACCACTGTATCCATTCTAGAAAAATAAACCCCTTTGTTCAGATTACTGATCTCATCCTGCTGTCAAGGCTAAGGTGTTTAGCAAGACTATTTCCGGGACCCAGACAGGACATTTTTCTTGGCATGAGACAGTAGATTACCCAGAGCTCAAGCGAGAAGACCCAGTGGCCAGGTCCATATCACTCTAACGTTCTACAGATGAGCAGCACAGATGGTGAGATATATTGATTGATGAGGTTGTCTTGGAGGCAGAGTTATCTTAGACCTGCCTAACATTTTAGTTGAATGACCTATTAAACATGCCTGTCCCAAGGCAGCTGGATAGATTTTTAAGTAACTATAGTGGTTAAATGTGGAGTCCTGTAGGAAGTTCTGAATATAGTTTTTTCTCTAAATTTTGACTTCTTGTATCTAAGATCCATTTAAGTTTGCATTGCAGGTAAGGGAAGGAAGGAGCATACAGAGAGATCAGGGAAGTAATATGCAAACAAAATTGCCTTAAAATACTAGGAGTTACCGGGTTAGCTGAATGGGAGTTTTTAGGAGGGAACATTAATATAAAAATGCTAACTTCAACTGGAGTCATCTAAGGTCATTTTTTTGTTGTTTGTTTTCCTACACCAAGGATCTATGAAGAACCAGGAATCTGCTATCAGTTTATAACTTTCCCCCTTTCCTATTCTATAGGTGACAGTAGAAACCAGTACAAGACTTTGAGTCAGGTAATTGGGTTCCTGTGGGACTCTGACCATGTCATTCAAACACTTGGGTTATCCGTTTCCTCATTTATAAAATGAGAGTGAATAGATGATCTAAATTCTCTTATTGCTGTTTGTTGTTGGAAGTAGTAGTACACAGTGCTAACAGCTCAGTCTCTAGAGTTACACAGGCTTTTGGAATTCTGCCTTCAAGGCATACGTCTATATAACAAATTATTATTACTGTAACTCTGTATTTATTGAGTCTTAAAGTCCTTGTCTATAAAATGGAGATGATAATGGTATTCATCATGCAAGTTGTTCTTAGATTTTTTTTCACAGCGCTTATTAACTTTTATCTAACTCATCATCTTCAAGGTCCACAAGGGTAGTAATTATTGTCTCTTTTGTTCACTAATACAGTCCAAGCATCTTAACAGATACTATGTCTTAGTGGCTTCGACATGTCCGACTCCCTGCAACCCTGTGGACTGTAGCCTGCCAGGCTCCTCTGTCCATGGGATTCTCCAGGCAAGAACAGTGGAATCGGTTGCCATTTTCTTCTCCACGGGATCTTCCAGACCCAGAGATCGAACCCAGGTCTTCTATAATTCAGGCAGATTATTTACCATATGAACTATAGGGAAGTCTCTAGCAACTTAATATTTGTCAAATTAATAATTAAATGAAACAATGCATTTAAATGATTAGTGAAGAAGCTGGCACATAGCAGTTGATGAATGATCCTATAAATGGTCTTGATAAAGTGCCTTTTCACTATGAAGAAAAAGGAATAGAAAAATTAGGGACTTCCAAGGGAAGATGAAGGGGCCTAAGGACCGGACTGTGGTTTCCAGATATTTGAAAGAGTATAGCATATTACTTTCAAAGAGAAAAAGATGATCCAAGATGTAGAAACTACAGAGAAATACTTTTAAAATTCAGAGAAAGGAAGATTTTTCTAATGGAATCACTCAAAGATGAACTGGTGCTCAAGGAAGCTCAATACAATAAATGTTGTATTATTATTAGCCAATCAATGAGAGAACTAAGAAATCTAGTTAAGGCTATGAATTTATTATTTCATGAATGAAATGATTTGAAAAGAACTTATCAACAGCACATACAGAATAAATTTTAAAATATACAAAATATTGAATTTGGGCCTTGTGATACTATTGGCAAAAAAGTGTAGATGGAAAATGGCAACTACAGTACTTATCAACCTATTTTTCTTGGGTACATGTGATCAAAATATATCACATGTTTGTTTGTTGATATAACATATGGCTGATAAGCAAGTACTTCGGATTTGTCTTATTTATATTGGCAAAGCAGCAGACAGGAGCTGCAGAATCCCTTGTCTGTCTCCCTCCCCATAAAGAAAAACAGGACTGTTTAAAGCCAGCTTCTTTCTTGTTCTTTTCATCCCCCTGGTAACACTGTACTTTGGAACATCAGAATATTGGCAGTGAGGAGGTTCCTGGATTGTGTGAAACTAGCTGATGCATCACTCTTTCCAACAAGGGATGATTTTAAACAAAACAGTATGACACCGATGAGAATGGAATCTCACTCATATCATTTTTATGAAGAATAGTTGGCCTCATATAAAACAGTCCCATCAATCTATTGCCATCAGCTCAGACAGAAGAGAATTAGGTACATAAACCGGCTGTCATAAAATGTAGCCAAGCAGGAGCTAAGTCTCATCACAGAAGGTCAGTTAAGCATTCGGAAAATAAAGGAAGCATGTTTTCTTTAATGAGCCATCAAAAGCTAATAACAAGTTAGCTGGCTTTTAATTTGGACAGTGGCAATAAGAAAGATAGACTGGTTCTGAAGGTTGTCTCCCTTCTTTAAATTGTCTACCTAGCGAGAAAAGATGTGATAATACCATGACTTTTTAAAGGTATGAAACGGTGAACTGTGTTCACCTTTTCAAACTATGCTGTTGACTTGGATTGTGATGGCTAACTTTATGTGACATCTTGATTGGGCCATAGGGTGCTGAAACATTTGGCCAAACATTATTCTGTCTACAGGGATATTTCTGGATGAGATTAACACTTGTATGGGTAGACTGAGTAATGAAGCTTCTTCCCTAAGGTGGGTGGGCCTCATCCAATCAATGGAAAACCTGAAAAAGGTTGAGTCAGAGGGAACTCCTTCAAGACTGCTTGAGTTGGGATATTAGTCTTTTCTGGACTTCAGACTGAAACTGAAGCATTCGATTTTCCTGAGTACCACACCTGCCAGTTTTTGGACCAGAGCGGTAACTGACTCTCCTGGGTATCTCTTTTCATAGATACACATTGCTGTTTCTGTTTCTTTGCAGAACACTAACTAATATACTGATTCAACAAGATCAGGAGGAAATGAGATGAGTTGTGCCAATCAAGTATATCATCCAGATAATTAAAGTCAAGTTCATCTTTTAGAAACTCATCTGGTAACAATATGAGTGATCAGGCAATGTGATAACACTTTCGAAATAAAATAATGAGCCAAAATACCAATGCCTTAAAATTAGTACTAAAAGTAATTCCCTCCGTTCCAGCCCCAAATTCTAAAACGCTACGTTATAAAAGAAGCTTACACAGCCATTCTTAGAATCAATTTCAGAAGAGACTGCATAAAGTTTGACACGTGTTTACTTACCAAGGGGAATTATGCAAGTTATTTTAAAAGCCTTCTCATTTCCTTACAATTCTTTTTTGAGGACTTAAGGATTCCTCATTTACATATGTTGATTTCTGCTGTCTTCAGTCATCAGCTCATAGCCTATCTACTTATTTTCCGTGATTATTTCCAGGCTCTGGTGTTTATGATTTTTAAGCTCTACTTGCACTACAACAGATTAAGCTTCCAAAGCAAAAGAGATACCCTCTGAAGCTGCCAAATCCCTGACATTACTACCTGCAAGTGAACTGTCTCCTCAGCACTTACCTGCCCAAAAGCAGGAACTCTCCGGCCAGCCCCAGGCGCCGCATGGCCATCAGCAGCCCTCTCACCGTCATGCCCTCGCAGAAGCAGGCTACCACCCGCGCCTTGGGCAAGTGACTCATGAGCTTCTTGAGCAGTTTATCGAAGCTCTGCTCCCCCGCATTGCTATAGATTTTGTAAGAATGAGCGATGCAGATCCCTTCTTTGGCTGACATATCTTTGAAAGCTTCCATCCCACTTTCTCCGTAGTTGCCTGTAGGGAAACAGAGAAGCAGAGGGGAGAGTGTTGGAGTCACCCAGTAGAGCTGGAATGCGGTGGGGCCAGGAGTGTGCAGGTCCCCTGGGGGTGTTGGATTTGGCACTTGAAGACAAGAATGAGATTTTGTTCTTTCACTGATCTGCTTATTTGGACAATATACAATCAAACTACAGTAGGCATATACACATTGATCTGTTAAAACTTTTCCACTGAGAGAATATCACAAACAGTACTAGCAATCTGGCCCCTCCTTTGATTTCAAAAAGCTTATACTCTAGTGTGAGATGATAGAAAATATTTACCTGCTGTTTTTTCATTCTGTCTCACTTTCTCATCTCTGTTTCTCATTAGATAGATGATCCTCTCACCCCACTGATGCAGATTTTTGTGTTTAAAGCCATAATATACAGATGCAAAACATATACTTTATGAAGAATAGATGTACAACTATCTTACTATTATATTTGACAGACTATTATCCATATATTTTATTACTAATGATAGTTTATGGTTTTATTGCAAGTGAAAATTCCAGATCCTTGATTGAGATTTTAGTCTTGTCACAGATACAAGTATAAGCACATTTAAAATATTTGAAGTTTTGTATACCATTGGCAAGTTACTGATTCGGGGGGAATAATTCCAAAGTATTTAGTATTTAAGGACTGATGGCGATCTTTTAAAATTATGGAACATCAGGATCAAGATTGACTACCACTTATCAGCCAGGAGGTGTATGAAGATATATGTGACCTCATTTAACTTTCAGAATAATATATTTAGACATATACTATGACCTCCTTCCACAGATAAGAAAACAGATGAGGCAGTTAGGTTTACAGTTGCCCAGAATTACTATCCTCAGGAGGTGGAAAGCTGCATTCTGTTCACGGATCTGTCTAAGACTGAAGATTCTACCCCCTCCACTCTCCTACCACTGACTTTTAGGAGACTCAGAAGTCCAATTATATCAGCATTTCTCTTTCCAATTTTAAGGTCATGATGCTTCAATTTTAGATATTTTTGGAGCCTTTTGAGGCCCTATAAATCATGACAGGTTCATTTTTTGAGCTTTCAAAAGATAAGCTGGGGAAGGGCAATTAATGTGAAAAATGCAGGAGACAATTAGAAGACCACTGAGCTGTGGGACCAAGCTGTGGGATGGAAATGGCCTAGCAGTCAGGAGATGGAATTTCACCAGGAGGGGTTGATCTCAAAGGAATAAATGAGTACGAGTCATTCAGCTGCACACATTTCACGATGAGACGACAAGAGAGATAATAACTGTGGCCTGTAACATTTTGATGTATGGAAAGTTAGTTCATACATTTGAGCTCAATGCTCCTTACATCAACTCTGTGATAAAGGTACTATTATCTTCCTTTTGCAGCTGATGCAACTGGAGCTTGCAATTAGCAGCTAGATGGCAGAGTCTGGGTTTGAACATCTATCTTCTCCCTCCTAGCCCTATGTGTGCTCCATCATAGCATGGAAGCACATAGCAAATAAGAGCCTCAGACGTTGACGGTGGGTTTTTGTGAAGTTTCATCCTTGTGAACAAACTGTAAAGGGCAAAACAGAACTACACCCTTTATAGCAGCTTGATCCCCAGCCAACAAACATCTGTATGTCTCCTTCTTCAGAATTAAAGCAAGAAGCCTCTATGATGATGGCAGGTAGGCCATTTAGTTATTTTTCAATTAATAAAGTTTAAATGGCTCTTCCTGAAAAATGTGCCAAGGGAGCTACATTATTAGTCTTACACTAACCTGAGTAATCTATTTTTCTCTGATCATTTTTAGCCAACTCTACTTTTCAATTGACTGTCTTGCACTTGGTGGTTATATTAATGCTGGGACATTTGCAAAAATAATTTGATGTTAGTGCATAATGATTGTGAAGGCAATAATGAAAATTCTCAATATATTCATAGTTAAATAGAAAAAATATCTTTACAAAGTAATAATCTTTAGCACGCATTCTAACAGCCTTGTTTAAACATTGTGTGTTTATACAGTAAGTTATATAGAAACAGCTCGTAACAGAACTTTGCTATTAGGTCTGGGTTCTAATTTAGCTTTTATCATCTCTAAATCTCAGTTTTATCACCTGAAAATCACAGATAACACTGCCTAATATATGGGTTTTTGTAAATCATAATTTATGAATGTAAAATATCTATGGGCTTCTTGGGTGGCTCAGTGGTAAAGAATCTGCCTGCTGTACAGGAGATGCTGGTTCTATCCCTGGGTTGGAAACATCCCATTGGGAAGGAATGGCAACCCACTCTAGTATTCTTTCCTGAGAAATCCCATGGACAGAGGAGACTGGCAGGCCACAGTCCAGAGGGTTGCAAAAGAGCAGTACGTGACTTAAAGACTAAACAACAACAAAATATCTTTTAGGCAGCCTGGACCTAATAACATTTCATGTGTGCTGAGTCGCTTCAGTCGTGTCTGACTCTTTCAGACCCTATGGACTGTATCGTGCTAGGCTCCTCTGTCTATGGGGAATCTCCAGGCAAGGATACCAGAGTGGGTTCCCATTTCCTCTTCCAGGGGATCTTCCCGACTCAAGGATCAATCATTGATCCTGACTCTTAGCGACCCCATGGACTGCAGCCCATCAGGCTCCTCCATCCATGGGATTTTCCAGGAAAGAGTACTGGAGTGGGGTGCCATCACCTTCTCCGAGAATCATACTGCTGCTACTGCTACTGCTAAGTCACTTCAGTCGTGTCCGACTCTGTGTGACCCCATAGACGGCAGCCCACCAGGCTCCCCCGTCTCCGGGATTCTCCAGGCAAGAACACCAGAGTGGGTTGCCACCTCCCTCTCCAATGAATATCATACTAAAGAGCCACAGATAATTTTCTCTGACAGTTGTTTCCTTTTTTCCATTGTACTTTTACTTCTTCAACCATAATCACACCTTCATTATTACTTACTTGGTAGTATAACCTCTTATAATCTCCTATCTTTCATTTTGGGGATTTTACTTCTTATTATTTTCCTTCATATGGAACATACCCCACTTCTTCCCACTTATTTAGTTTTATTCATGA
The DNA here is from genome assembly GCA_006410675.1 of Oreotragus oreotragus. Taxonomy (NCBI): domain Eukaryota; kingdom Metazoa; phylum Chordata; class Mammalia; order Artiodactyla; family Bovidae; genus Oreotragus; species Oreotragus oreotragus. The sequence continues at coordinate 231,460 of SJYX01015755.1, read as the reverse complement.
TGCTCTTTCTACTTGGAATACCTATTTCCCACTTCTCTATGTTGAACTCTTACTATTTCTCTACATTGAATTCTTTCTGTTCCAACTCAACTGCCCAGGGTGAAACTTAAGATGTAGATCATATCTCCCTAGTGCCATCCAGCAAATGCTTGTGGGACAAAACTGACCTGCTCCATCATGCTTTCCAAGGATCTCCTTAGAGGGATAGTATAACCTAGATATTCATTTGACAAATATTAGTTAATTAATTACATACAGGTATAATACTAGGCACATGGTAGACTCTAGATATTAACGCATTGGAGCCTATTGCTCTATTTTATAACACTGAAGTGCATAACTTTTGCTATTTGTCATTGCTAGAAAAGTTTATATTTCCTTCACTTTTTTCAGTTGGGGGGTGACTGTACCATGCAGCGTGTGGGATCTCACTTCCACACAGAGGACCTTAGTTTCCAACCAGGGAGGAAATATCTGCATGCCCCTTGCATTAGAAGCACCGAGTCTTAATCACTGGACTGCCAGGCAAGTCCTACTCAGGGATATTTTGAACACAAAGATAAAGTTTTGGAAGAGTGAATGTATTTGTTCAAACATAATCATCAGTGGATGATTGTAAAAAAAATGTAAAACCTGGACTTCCCTGGTGAGTCCAGTGGTTAAGACTCTGACTGCCAATGCAGGGGATGTGGGTTCAATCCCTGGTCAGGTAAGATCCCACTTATGCTGGCACAGCGAGGCCTAGGCACCACAACTACTGACTCCTGCAAGCTCTGGAGTACCTAGTAACTCACTGAGACTAGAGAAAGCCCTCGAAGACCCAGTGCCGCCAAAGACAAATAATTTTATTTCAAAACATGTAAACCTAGTCTTTCAGAAAGTATTCACTTTAGGAAATGTAATTCACTTTAAAAAAATACTGAGCTTGGACTTCCACATCAAGAGATTTTCCCCCCTTTTATTTGACCCAAATTATCTTTTTTTTTTTTCAAAAAGGAAATTAAGATTCTCAATATAAATAATAATTTATAAATACATTCCAAGTGGTTTTTACTCCTAATTTCCTGTTGCTATTATAAACAGTATATTTTGTTGGCAACTACTGGTGAAGGAAAACGCTGCCATTTTTCATGGGAGTTACTGCCTGGCATGATACCATCCCCCAAAATATGTGTGGGCAGGATTAATCAGTGAGTGCCTAATCACCACTTCCCGGCTGTTCATGGGGCCATAAGCATTCATCAAGTGATCTTAGACAAAACTGCCTATATTGAGTGGTCTGTGTTTTGGTTATGCTTGTGGTTAATTAAACAACCAGGAGTGAGAAAAGGCAGAGAGATAAACACCTCTTCTCATTTCATCACCATCTCTTTTTGAAGTTGTTCCCCTTTTCAGGAATGTGTGTCCTTCCCCATTACAGCCACATGCACAATGAGTAGAGCAATTCCAAACTCTCTACTGACTCATTGCTCTCTGTTTACTTCCCAGCACAAGACAATAGAGCTCTTCAAGGCAGATGTTTCTCTCCTCAGAATAAAACAATGCAACACATACTCCCATCCACAAATGATGGCAAATGCCTTTGCTGTGAAAACCTTTGCTAACAGATTTCCAAGTCTGGGCCACTTATTTCAAATCTTACCCTGGAGTCTGTCTGTGACATGACCCACAGAGCAGACTATTCACTGTGAGGCAGGACATTACTGAATTTCATCCAAGATGTTTTATTATTGGAAATACTAGAAGGATTTCATTCTACAGACTCACTGGAGACATTATACCAGGCAGGGAGTATATAAGCAACATTTGAGCAATACTCTAATAGATAGTTCAGAAAAATAAAGCTAGTATAGCATAACAGTAATTTGGATTTTGAAATACACACAGATAGTAATTATGAAATCCTAACCAGGGATATTAGAATTTGTCAGAAAAGTATGTGCCAAGTGCATTGCTGAGTGGTATAATGTGTTGCTGAACTTTTTTTTTTTTTGGCTACCAGGCATGGTGCTAGAAAATGAAATTTGATCTTCAGAACAAAGGTACAAGTTGACCATACAAATCCATACATGACAGATGTCATGAAATCAAATAAATGAAATAAAAATATATGGGAGTTGGCTTATGTAAAAATCACACAAGTCAATTATAGCCAGTGTGAGTGCCATCTTTGGTTCTGTAATGTGGGTTGCTGGCAGTTGGAAAAAAAGATTATGATAACTAGCCCTTCCAGTAACTCTGTTCATACAACTGGGTTGAACTGAGATAGCCAAAACTGAAAGAGAATCAAAGTTAGAAAAAGGATCAAGTTTTAGAATTTATTTTAAATTTCTGTCAAGTAGAAATGTCACATTGGAAACTGAATGACATTCTGGCTTAGAAAAGAGAAGTTAAAATTGGAAGTATTTGAGATCATCAGAATATGGACAGCAACCTAATAGATGAACGTGTAGGATGCAAAAGGAAAAGAGACCTGCTTACACCCTAAAGAATTCAAATATTTATGCATTAACTGAAAAGACAAAGCTATCAAAGACAACGGAGAAGAAACAAAGAGAATCTATGGCTATGGGAATGAAGATAAAAGCGTGTTTTACTTTCTTCTGGACATTAACAGTGTGATTACTAAAATGAGATGCATAGTGGAAAAATTCCACTGATTTTGGCAACACAGTCAGAGCCATAAAGGAGTAGACTGTGAGTAAATGGAAGTCAGAGAGTGAAGACAATATATTTATACAACTTTTTTGAGAGATGCTTGGTGATGGACAGGGAGGCCTGGCGTGCTGCAATTCATGGGGTCGCAAAGAGAAGGACATGACTGAGCAACTGAACTGAACTGGCAGTGAATAAGAGCTAAGCAGTATGATGATAATAGGAAGAGAATGTGGAAGCACAAGGAGGGATTTTATTTCTAGATATGGGTACCTTGTGTGTGGATGCTAGGTTGTTCAGTCATGTCCAACTCTTTGCAGCTCCATGGACTGAAGACTACCAGGCTTCTCTGCCCATGGAATTTTCCAGGCAAGGATACTGGAGTGGGTTGCCATTTCCTACTCCAGGGGATCTTCCTGACCTAGGGATCAAACCCACGTCTCCTGCATCTCTTGCCTTGGCAGGCTGATTCTTTACTACTAGCATCACGTGGGAAGCCCACAGGGTACCTTAGGGAAAGTTATTAGAACAGAACACGGGGCAAAGTAAGCACTCACAGTACATGACAGTTTAATCATCATTATCAACAACATTTATCTAGATCCTGTGGAATTAGCCAGTAAAAGGTTAATAGTATGTACCAAATACTGCACTAGTCACTTCAAATTAAACTAGTAATAATAACTCTTACTGCTATTATTTAAACCAACCAATCCTATGAGGTAGCTATCATTTACCACATTTATATTACAGAACATTTATGAGGAAATAATTTGCCAAATAACTGATATCTAATGAGTAGAAGAGCTCGACTTTCACCGTTCATCTGTTAAATTTCAAAGTCACGCTCCTTTCCTTTAGTACATTATTGCCCTTAAAGCACTGCTGCTGCTGCTGCTGCTGCTAAGTCACTTCAGTCGTGTCCGACTCTGTGTGACCCCATAGATGGCAGCCCACCAGGCTCCCCCATCCCTGGGATTCTCCAGGCAAGAATACTGGAGTGGGTTGCCATTTCCTTCTCCAATGCGTGAAAGAGAAAAGTGAAAGTGAAGTCGCTCAGTCTGTCTGACTGTTAGCGACCCCATGGACTGCAGCCCACCAGGCTACTCCGTCCATTGGGTTTTCCAGGCAAGAGTACTGGGGTGGGGTGCCATTGCCTTCCCCGTTAAAGCACTGAGAATCACTCAATTTAGTTCGGTGGCTCTTCCAAAGGCATTCACCCACCACGAAGAGTTCCATCTGAATCCAATTCCAGATACTACCAAATAGAATCTCAGCAAACATGCTATTTAACAAACAGAGCTCTTTTGTCCAATTTCTAGAAATATTATAGACACGTATTACTTAGTACTAAATGACCCAATCCACATCATTACAGAGAATTGATGTTTAAATATCACAGTCTTCCTACAAAATATACAATGCTTAACTATAGCTTTTCTATAGAAAAGGCCTTCAAATAAGAAGAGGTTTCTGGAAATAGACACGCCATCACACTTATTATTAAATACTTAACTGAATCTTCGTTGCAGAGGAAGGAAGGACTTCAGCGGCACAGTGGGAACAGAAAAACCTGGTTCTGACGTTAAAAGAGATACAGTATTTTAATTGTTACCTTGCTGCTGCTGCTGCTATTGTTTTAGTCACTGTCTGTCTTGACTCTGTAACCCCACGGACTGTAGCCCACCAGGGTCCTCTGTCCATGAGGTTCTCCACACAAGAATACTAGAGTGGGTTGCCATTTCCTTCTGCAGGGATCAAACCCAAGTCTCCTGCATTAGCAGGTGGATCTTTTCCACTAAGCCACCAGGGAAGCCCCAATTATCTTGTTAGTATAACTTAAACTGAGATTTGGNCCGGTACAAGCAGGCACATTTGGAAAAAGCAGGAATCTGACTGGATGTTTGTGTGGCACCATGAGTTACCTGAACATGCTGGCAAAGGGAAGAAAGACCTCAGCTCAGGCAGATTAGATCCCTCCCCTCTTAGAAGTCTCCTGTGTGTCCCGGCCTCCTGCTCCTCGCATGTCAAGTTTAAGCTGCACCCGAGGTCCCTCACGATATGGCTCCCACTGGCCTCCCCAACCTCACAGTCCTGAGCACTTCTCAGTCCCTTTACAGTCTAACAATCCCAAGTGGCTCTGGGTTAGCAGCCTTCCATGGTGGTTCATGTCCTGCTGTTGTTTCCTCGGGCTGAAATAGCCTCTCTCACATCTCCCTCTCACTCAGGGCCTCCTGGCTCTACCAGGCCCTGGCATTAACTAACCAATGACCTTGAGCAACTTGGTTACCTTCTCCGTGCCTCAGTGTCCTCATCTGTGAATGGGGATGATAATAGGGCTATTGTAAAGATTAAATAAGGTAATGCTTATAAAACATTCAGTACAGAGCCTCAGTCAGTTCACCTCAGTTGCTCAGTTGTGTCCGACTCTTTGCAACCCCATGGAATGCAGCAGGACAGGCCTCCCTGTCCATCAAAAACTCCCAGAGCTTACTCAAATTGATGTCCATTGATTCAGTGATGCCATCCAACCATCTCATCCTCTGTTGTCACCTTCTCCTCCCACCTTCAATCTTTCCCAGCATCAGGGTCTTTTCCAATGAGTCATCTCTTTGCATCAGGTGGCCAAAGGATTGGAGTTTCAGTTTCAACATCAGTCCTTCCAATGAATATTCAGGACTGATTTCTTTAGGATGGACTGGTTGGATCTTCTTGCAGTCCATGGGACTCTCAAGAGTCTTCTCCAAAAGCATCAATGCTTTGGTGCTCAGCTTTCTTTAGACTCCAAATCTCACATCCATACATGACTACTGGAAAAACCATAGCCTTGAATAGACAGACATTTGTTGGCAAAGTAATGTCTCTGCTTTTTAATATGCTATCTTCGTTGGTCATAACTTTCCTTCCAAGAAGTAAGCATCTTTTAATTTCATGGCTGCAGTCACCATTTGCAGAGATTTTGGAGACCCCAAAAATAGTCTGTCACTCTTTCCACTGTTTCCCCATCTATTTGCCATGAAGTCATGGGACCGGATGCCATGATCTTAGTTTTCTGAATGTTGAACTAAATGAAAGCAAAAACAACACCCAGTTGTGGATGTGCCTGGTGATGGAAGCAAAGTCCAAAGCTATAAAGAGCAATGTTGTATAGAAACCTGGAATGTTAGGTCCATGAATCAAGGCAAATTGGAAGTGATCAAACAGGAGATGACAAGAGTGAACATCAACATTTTAGGAATCAGCAAACTAAAATGGAGTGGAATGGGTGGATTTAACTCAGATGACCATTATATCTACTACTGTGGGCAATAATCCCTTAGCATAAATGGAGTAGCCATCATAGTCAAGAAAAGAGTCCAAAATGCAGTACTGGATGCAATCTCAGAAACGACAGAGTGATCTCTGTTCATTTCCAAGGCAAACCATCCAATATCACAGTAATCCAAGTCTATGCCCTGACCAGCAATGCTGAAGAAGCTGAAGTTGAATGGTCCTATGAAGACCTAAAGACCTTCTAGAACTAATACACCCCAAACACGTGCTTTTCATTATAGGGGTCTGGAATGCAAAAGTTGGAAGTCAAGAAACACCTTGAGTAACAGGCAAATTTGGCCTTGGAGGACAGAATGAAGCAGGGCAAAAGCTAATAGAGTTTTGCCAAGAGAACGCACTGATCATAGCAAACACCTTATTCCAACAACACAAGAGAAGACTCTACACATGGTCATCACCAGATGGTCAATACCAAAATCAGACTGATTATAGTCTTTGCAGCCAAAGGTGGAGAAGCTCTATACACTCAGCAAAAACAAGACTAGGAGCTGATTATGGCTCAGATCATGAGCTCCTTATTACCAAATTCAGACTTAAATTGAAGAAAATAGGGAAAACTACTAGACCATTCAGGTATGACCTGAATCAAATCCCTCTCCAAAATCAGACTGATTATAGTCTTTGCAGCCAAAGGTGGAGAAGCTCTATACACTCAGCAAAAACAAGACTAGGAGCTGATTATGGCTCAGATCATGAGCTCCTTATTACCAAATTCAGACTTAAATTGAAGAAAATAGGGAAAACTACTAGACCATTCAGGTATGACCTGAATCAAATCCCTCATGATTATACAGTGGAAATGAGAAATAGATTTAAGGGACTAGATCTGATAGAGTGCCTGATGAACTATGGATGGAGGTTAGTGACATTGTACAGGAGACAGGGATCAAGACCATCCCTAGAAAAAGAAATGCAAAAAAGCAAAATGCCTATCTGGGGAGGCCTTACAAATAGCTGTGAATAGAAGAGAAGTGAAAGGGAAAGGGGAAAAGGAAAGATATACCCATTTGCATTCAGAGTTTCAAAGAATAGCAAGGAGAGATAAGAAAGCCTTCCTCAGCGATCAAGGCACAGAAATAGAGGAAAACTATAGAATGGGAAAGACTAGAGATCTCTTCAAGAAAATTAGAGATTCCAAGGGAATATTTCATGCAAATATTGGATCAATAAAGGACAGAAATGATAATGACCTAACAGAAGCAGAAGATATTAAGAAGAAGTGGCAAGAATACACAGAAGAACTATTCAAAAAAGATCTTCACTACTCAGATAATCACGATGATGTGATCACTCACCTAGAGCCAGGCATCCTGGAATGTGAAGTCAAGTGGGCCTTAGGAAGCATCACTATGAACAAAGCTAGTGGAGGTGATGGAATTCCAGTTGAGCTACTTCAAATCCTAAGATGATGCTTTGAAAGTGCTGCCCTCAATATGCCAGCACATTTGGAAAACTCAGCAGTCGCCACAGGACTGGAAAAGGTCAGTTTTCATTCCAATCCCAAAGAAAGGCAATGCCAAAGAATGCTCAAAGTACTGCACAATTGTACTCATCTCACATGCTAGTAGAGTAATGCTCAAAACTCTCCAAGCCAGGCTTCAACAATATGTGAACCATATTGTTCACATATGAACTTCCAAATGTTCAAGCTGGATTTATAAAAGGCAGAGGAACCAGAGATCAAATTGCTAGCATCTGTTGGATCATGGAAAAGCAAGATAGTTCCAGAAAAACAACTGCTTCTGCTTTATTGACTATGCCAAAGCCTTTGAGTGTGTGGACCACAACAAACTGGATAATTCTGAAAGAGATGGGAATACCAGACCACCTGACCTCTTGTTGGTATAGCTGTATGCAGGTCAGGAAGCAACAGTTAGAACTGGACATGGAACAACAGACTGGTTCCAAATAGGAAAAGGAGTACGTCAAGGCTGTATATTGTCACCCTGCTAATTTAACTTATATGCAGAGTACATCATGAGAAATGCTGGGCTGGATGAAGCACAATCTGGAATCAAGATTGCCAGGAGAATTATCAATAATTTCAGATTCGCAGATGACACCACCCTTATGGGTCTCTTGAGCCTGTTGATGAAAGTGAGAGGAAGGTGAAAATATTGGCTTAAAGGTCAGCATTCAGAAAACTAAGATCATTGCATCCAGTCCAATCACTTAATGGCAAATAAATGGGGAAACAGTGGAAACAGTACAGAGCCTATGCATATTCAAAAACATTATGTGTTTTCACTACTCTATTATTATTATTCATTTCACTTAACCCATCTTGGGCATTAGCTATGTCAAAAAGTCCTCCTTGTCACTCTCAGCCCATGCCTACTGACATTATTTGTGATTCTCTCTCTTTCCTATACTTCCTCTGTACTTAATTCATGCTTCGATTCAAATTCCTGCTCCATTACTTGTTAGCTGTGTGATCCTGAGCAAGTCATTTAACCTTTCTGAACCTAGGTATCCTCATCTGTAAAATGAGAATAATAATAGCCTCAAAGTATTCATCACCTAGATTATTGCATATATGAAAGAACGATTCAAATTCCTGCTCCATTACTTGTTAGCTGTGTGATCCTGAGCAAGTCATTTAACCTTTCTGAACCTAGGTATCCTCATCTGTAAAATGAGAATAATAATAGCCTCAAAGTATTCATCACCTAGATTATTGCATATATGAAAGAAGGCAATGCATGAAGCAGCTCTTAGCATAGTGCTCAGTACTTAGTACAATAAATGTTTGCTAAAGTTATTTTCATACTGTTCATGGGGTTCTCAAGGCAAGAATACTGAAGTGGCTTGCCATTCCCTTCTCCAGTGAGCCTTTGCTGAAAAGAAGAAACTTCTTTGACAGCAGCTCCCTGGCCTGCCACCACCGTCTCCAGCGCACATCTATACTGTGTGGCTCTGTGGCTGCCAATTCCCCTCTGGAAGCACTCAGTGACTCCCACAGTACTGAGAGGAGGAGCTCAGTTTGGAAATGTCTGTCTGTACCATCATTCATGGCAGGATTCAAAAATGAGTAGAAAGAACTGAAGTGTTGTGTAATGGCTGTGCTGCTGCTGCTGTTGTTGCTGTTGCTAAATTCTAAGCTCCATTCAGGAGGGGGTCAACCATGCTGGGTTCTGGGATTATGGCCCTGGTGACGGTCATCTCAAGTTGAGATCTTTGCTGTCCAATATCGTAGCCACTGGCCATATGTGGCAAATAAGCATTTGACAAGTAGCTAATTCACACTGAGGCACTGTCAGCATAAAACAAAATAGATTTCACAGATAGTATAAAAAAAAAGACAATGTAAAATATAATATTGATTACATGTTGAAATGATAAATTTTTGGATGTAATTAATTAAATAAAATACAGTTTAGATGTTAATTTTTGGATGTAATCAATTAAATAAAATACAGTTTAGATGTTAAATTTTTGGATGTAATCAATTAAATAAAATACAGTTTAGATGTTAGTTTAGATGTTAAAAGGTTATTTTTACCTTTTCTTGAAACCATACACATGGCTAGCATTATTATCTTTATTAGAGAGTAATGAATTATGTATATAAAGAGATTTATATCCTATACATTTCAGTGTAGAATCTAAATTTCTTAGGATACTCTAATCTAGCCTTTTTCTCCAGTCTTACTGCTTTTCTTTTCTTAATATATACACACATATTTCAGCCATACCAAAAATATATAGACCACCAAATACACCATGCTTTCTCCCATCTCTAATTTCACAACACTCCTTGTTATTGAAAAATTCCTCTGTTTAATTCCTGCTCATACTTCAACACACAGCTGAACGGGACAGAATTCTCGAGTGCTTCAATTCAAAATAAATAACCTCCACTAAAGACCCTGATGCTGGGAGAGATTGAAGGCGGGAGGAGAAGAGGACGACAGAGGGTGAGATGGTTGGATGGCATTACCGATGCGATGGACATGAGTTTGAGTAGGCTCCAGGAGTTGGTGATGGACAGGGAAGCCTGGCTTGCTGTAGTCCATGGAGTTGCAGAGGTGATGGACAGGGAAGCCTGGCTTGCTGTAGTCCATGGAGTTGCAGAGGTGATGGACAGGGAAGCCTGGCTTGCTGTAGTCCATGGAGTTGCAGAGTTGGACACGACTGAGTGACTGAACTGAACTGATGCCTCAATGGGGTCACAAAGAGTAAGACATGACTGAGCAACTAACACTTTCCCTTTCACTATGCCTTCATTGCTAATCCCCACTTCAATGTCACAAGATTTTTCACATTTTATTGAAATTATGTATTTGTTTGACTTTCTAACATGCTGTGAGTTATTCAACAAAAAGGATTACATCTTAATTACCCATTTTTCTCCAGAGCCTTGGCAGCCTTAAATATGTGCTGAATAAATGCATTTTAGAAAATGAATATTGAGTTTTCCACCAGCTTTATAGAGATATAATTGACATATCAGTCAGTCAGTTCAGTCAGATAACACTGTCTAAATCTTTAAGGTGTGAACATGATTCTGTGAGGAAGTAACCTGTAAGATTTAGGGATTTTTCCAGGCCAACTGAAAGGTTATCTCTATTATTTGTGACTTACAGACCCTGACCTGGAGGCTTACAGACCCTGACCTGGAAGGTTTAACTTTCCAGAGAGTCAGAAAAACAAGTTGTGTAAACTGTGTGTTATCCGCAGAATTATGTCGCCAAACCCTCACAAGCCTATCCTTGTAAAGGTCAGCAGTATTGTGACCAATCATGATATATCTATACCTCCCCGCCCAATATGGTTTTTTGTGCTTAAAAACTGTTCTGTAACTGTCATCGGGGTTCNTTTTTTTTTTTTTTTTTTTGGTGAGAATATTTATCTCACCAAAAGATCTAGTCTCTTAGCAACTTTCATGTATATAATACAGCATTGATAACTGCAGTCACTACACTGCATATTATATTCTGAGAACTTCTTCATCTTATAAGATAAAGTTTGTATCTTGACCAGCATCTCCCCGTTTCCCCTCCTCACCCACCTATGGGCAACCCCCAGTTTACTCTTGTGTCTATGTGTTGTTTTTTTTTTTTTTCCACAAATAAGTGAGATGACACAGTATTTGTGTTTTTCTCTGCTTGACTTACTTCACTTAGTGTAATGCCCTAGAGGTTCTTAGACTTTCCATTCATAAATTATTTGAGCATTGACTATGAATAGCTGTGCAGAGCATCTCTGGTATTGAAGCTAATATGCATTCATTGTGATGCAAAAGGGCTAGAGTTGGACTTAGATCTATGAGGAAGGGCAGCACCATTCAGTAAGCTGTACCTTGGACAGAGTGAGGAGATAGTGTCTGAAATCTTGTTCTTCAACATATCACCCACATGGTCTCTGTAGAATATGATATGTATACGGTCCACAGAGTGGGATTTTAAATCTGCCTCCTACATTGTTTTATGAAGTTGCAATGATTATAAAGAGAATTTCACTTTCTCTTACACTTTCTTCACATTTTTCTTACACTTACTTGCTCAAATTTCAATTTTTCATTTCTTATCTACTCTACTTCAAATTCCATTTTCCATTTTTCAATATACATTCCATTCTGCATTTCACTTTCCATTGCGCAATATATATTTTGAGCCTTGTGGGTAGTTCCTAAGCTAACTTTGCTTTGTAAAATTAAATGTTTCCAGAGTCAAAAATTCTACCTAAAGCAGAGTTACTAGAAAGGTGTCTAGTAACATTAAGAAAACTACCATCATTGAAGTGGGAAATTTTGTAACTTATATAACTACTCTTCCTTTAATTATTTGTTCTACCTAATTTCTCAGATACTGAATAAAGTATTTGTTTGTCTTTTGAGATATTCTACCCTTTATAAGATCCACTTAGTATGATAAAGATTTTATTTTCCTGCTCTATGGACTCATGTCAATTTGTTCAGTGAGTCGAACAATGGCAATAATTTTTCACCAGATACATGACATGCATTCTCCTCATACATATAAAGCCAAAGAAAATAAAACTCAGTATATACATTTCTAAAAGAATTATAATTTTTACTGATAATAATTGTAACCTTGTTAGGAAGAACTGTACATTTACTTGTAAATCTGACTCACTAGCTATTGTTTGTTTGTTTTGTTGCTGATATTTGTTTTTTCTGTTTTTGTTTTTTTAATACTAATAGCTCAGACAATAAAGAATCTGCCTGTAATGCAGGAGACCTAGATTCAATACCTGGGTCAGGAAGATCCCCTGGAGAATGAAATGGCAACCCACTCCAGTATTCTTGCCTGGAGAAGTCCAAGGACAAAGGAGCCTGGCGGGCTACAGTCCATGGGGTTGCAAAGAGTCAGAAGGGCTGAGCTACTAACTTTCATCTGTTCTAAAGCAAGGGGAATATCTCCCAGCCTGGGTCCATAAAGGCTGTGATTTTGGCTCTCTTCTGGAGAGATTTGGCTTTTTGTGTGTGTGATTTTGGCTTTCTTCTAGAAAGAAGCCCAATTTCAAGCATTCATATGTTGACTCCAGGGTTTTAAACAATTAAAAATGCCACTAAAATCCTTGCTTAATCTAGGGAAAAAGTGAATCTAGGGAATCTAGCTGGAGGAAGATTGATCAGTTTACTGGTTTCTTGATCTTAGGTAGTTTCCATTGGCCTCAGATTCAACACTTTAAGAGAAATCTCAGTCAATACCCAAGCACTTATTGAAATGAATAAAACAATAAAAACCATATGGGGCTGGGAGGTGGGTGGGTACATAAGTCTTTGTTCATATAATATTAATAAGCATATAGAGGGGGTTGGTATAAGAATGTCCATATACATATAATGATAGGTATTTATATATGTTTGCATATATATGAAAGATATTCATATTCAAAGGATATGCACATATGTACATATGTATACATATACATGTATATACAATAATAAAGGTTCAAAACACTGGGTGGATATAGGTGTTAGAAGTCAAAGGAAGGAAAAATTACTTCTAACTGGACACCTCAGGTGATGAGGCCTACACTATATCCCTTTTGCATCTTCTGTTTCCCTCTTCAATGATGTCTGGATAATTTTAATTTTTATATCTGACATGGCAAATAGCTTAGCTACACCCTCTTTCAAAGGATTAGTTCATTCGGTGAAGCAGATGTTGTCAAGCTCTTCTCCATCTATCCCACACGATTATGAAGAGTCCCATAGCCTCAGTCCTCCATAACACAAGGCTAAGGGAATCAAGAGACACAGGGAAGCAGAGGAAGTCAGTCCAAGAGTGGATTACTGAGGCTGTTAGATTGTTCATTTCATGGGAACATCTTTCAAGAGGCCATTAAGACTGCAACTCAAGGCTGTGTTGAGGAGGAAGAGAGAACAGTATGTCCTCAGTCTCTTAACTGCCAATGGTTACAGACTGCCTCCAAAGAGCATTGATTCCCATGTTCTTCCTTCTATCATTAATTGGTTTCCAGCTGTCTTAGCAAGGTATTAAGGTAACTCCTGGGCTTCCCTGGTGACTCAGATGGTAAAGAATCCACAGGCAATGCAAGAGACCCAGGTTCGATCTTTGGGTCAGGAAGGTCCCCTGGAGAAGTGAATGGCAGCCCACTCCAGTATCCTTTTGTCTGAAGAATCCCATGGACAGAGGATGCTGGCAGGCCAGTCCATGGGGTCTCAAAGAGTCAGACATGACTGAGTAACTAGGCACACACACATCACACATGCAGGTAACTCCTAAGTAGAGAGAGAGGAAGCAAGACATTACTGACTCATACCCATGTATAGTAATATCGAGTCCGTGCAAAGTTGGTCACTGCAATATTGCTGTTCAGTCAATGTCCGACTCTTTGTGACCCCATGGACTGAATCACACCAGGCCTTCACCATCTTTCAGAGCTAGCTCAAGCTCATGTCCATTGAGTTGGTGATGCCATCCAGCCATCTCATTCTGAGGCCTTTTTCTCCTCCTGCTTTCAATCTTTCCTAGTATCAGGGTCTTTTTCAAAGAGTCAGATCTTCTCATCAGGTGGCCAAAGTATTGGAGCTTCAGCATCAGTCCTTCCAATGAATATTCACGGTTGATTTCCTTAGGATTGACTGGTTTGATCTCCTTGCTGTTCAAGGGACTCTCAAGAGTCTTGAAATCATGAGTTCTGCGACACTCAGCCTTTTTTATTGTCCAGCTCTCACATCCATACATGACTACTGGAAAAACCATAGCTTAGACTATAGGAACATCTGTCAGCAAAGTAATGTCTCTACTTTTTAATATACTGTCTAGTTTGTCATAGTTTTTCTTCCAAGGAGCAAGCATCTTTTAATTTCATGGCTGAAGTCACCATCCACAGTGATTTTGGATTCCAAGAAAATAAAATCTGTCACTGTTTCCACTGTTTCCCCATCTATTTGCCATGATGTGATGGGACTGGATAACATGATTTTTTTTTTTGAATGTTGAGTTTTAAGTCAGCTTTTTCACTCTCCTCTTTCACCTTCATCAGGAGGCTCTTTAATTCCTCTCTGTTTTCTGCCATAAGGGTGGTGCCATCTGCATATCTGAGGTTATTGATACTTCTCCCAGCAATCTTAATTCCAGCTTGTGCTTCAACCAGCCTGGCATTTCATGTGATGCACTCTGCATATAAGTTAAATAAGCAGGGTAACGATATACAACCTTGAAGTACTCCTTTCCCAATTTGGAACCAGTTCATTGTCCCATGTCTGGTTCTAACTGTTGCTTCTTGACCTGCATATAGGTTTTGCAGGAGGTAGGTAAAGTGTTCTGATATTCTCGTCTCTTCAAGAATTTTCCACAGTTTGTTGTGATCTACACAGTCAAAGGCTTCAGTGTAGTCAATGAAGCAGAAGTAGATGTTTTTCTGGAACTCTCTTGTTTTTTCTATGATCCAACAGAATGTGGCATTTTGCTCTTTTATTCCTTTTCCTTTTCAAAATCTAGCTTGAACAGAAGTATGTTGAAGCCTAGCTTGGAGAATTTTGAGCATTACTTTGCTAGCATATGAAATAAGCACAAAGGTGTGGTAGTTTGAACATTCTTTGGCATTGCTTTTCTTTGGGATTGGAATGAAAACTGACCTTTTCCAGTCCTGTGGCCACTGCTGAGTTTTCCAAATTTGCTGGCATATTGAGTGCAGCACTTGAGAGCAGCAGCATCTTTTAGGATTTGAAATAGCTCAGCTGGAATTCCATCAACTCCACTATCTTTGTCTGTAGTGATGCTTTCTAAGACGCACTTGAAGTCACACTCCAGGATGTCTGCTCTAGGTGAATGATCACACCGTTGTTGTTATCTGGGTCATGAAGATCTTTTTTGTATAGTTCTTCTGTGTATTCTCGCCACTTCTGATTCTGTTAGGTCCATGCTGTTTCGGTCCTTTACTGTGCCCATCTCTGCATGAAATGTTCCCTTAGTATCTACATTGGCTGGGAGTAAAATAAAGAACAAGGGTCTAGAAATAAGTAAAGTCAAGATCTGAAGTGGTATGTTAAATAACATCTGTACAGGCGAGGGGAAAACACTGGAGTCATTTATACTATTTGCAAATATCTCTGTTTCATAACTTTTGATGGAGTTTCCTTGACTCTCAGAATATGAGGGACATCTGGTGGTAAATGTTTAACAACAACTTCTCTACAGGGGTGTGTTTGTGTGTATGAAATTATGAAATAATTGTAGCACATAATTTAGAAATAATAATAAACTACACAATCCTCTTTTTATAAAGTGACTTCACTGAATTTTGACAAAATCTTGTGTCAGTAATCAATGTATGGTTACAATGGACTAATCAGTGTATTTCTGACATGGATGGTGACTAAACGTTTTATGCTAAGATATTTGATGAAAGTGAAACCAAATAAGTTGTGTATCAGATCTTTGCTCACCAATCCATGGCACAAGTAACTTCTGTGCTAAATTGGAAAACAGCTTCAAAAAGTATAATATTCTGTTACATTCTTATATCATGCTATTCCCAATATGATGGTATAGACATGACATACTTAATATTTACTCTGAATTGTTAACAGTTTCTTCATCACTTTCTTCAGTTCAGTTCAGTTCAGTCACTCAGTCGTGTCCGACTCTTTGTGACCCCATGAATCACAGCACGCCAGGCCTCCTGTTCATCACCATCTCCTGGAGTTCACTCAGACTCATGTCCATCGAGTCTGTGATGCCATCCAGCCATCTCATCCTCTGTCGTCCCCTTCTCCTCCTGCCCCCAATCCCTCCCAGCATCAGAGTCTTTTCCAATGAGTCAGCTCTTTGCATGAGGTGGCCAAAGTACTGGAGTTTCAGCTTCAGCATCAGTCCTTCCAAAGAAATCCCAGGGCTGATCTCCTTCAGAATGGACCGGTTGGATCTCTTTGCAGTCCAAGGGACTCTCAAGAGTCTTCTCCAACACCACAGTTCAAAGACATCAATTCTTCGGCACTCAGCCTTCTTGTAGACAATAAAAATCAAGCCTCAAATTTTTAGCAATATTCTCACTATGACTAATTTCAAGCTACCAACATTATGTGATTGAATATGGAGCTGGAAATAGAAGATGTGTATAAGAGACAGCATCAGAATATGGACAGCAACCTAATAGATGAACGTGTAGGATGCAAAAGGAAAAGAGACCTGCTTACACCCTAAAGAATTCAAATATTTATGCATTAACTGAAAAGACAAAGCTATCAAAGACAACGGAGAAGAAACAAAGAGAATCTATGGCTATGGGAATGAAGATAAAAGCGTGTTTTACTTTCTTCTGGACATTAACAGTGTGATTACTAAAATGAGATGCATAGTGGAAAAATTCCACTGATTTTGGCAACACAGTCAGAGCCATAAAGGAGTAGACTGTGAGTAAATGGAAGTCAGAGAGTGAAGACAATATATTTATACAACTTTTTTAAAATAATTAGTAATTTGTTTTTCATTACAATTTCCTGATATTTTACTTCTTTAATATAATTTATTTAATAAAATTTAATGTTTAATAATGATCATGCTTAACAAAAGACTTGAAAATTTGACAGTTCTCTGTGCATATTTCTATGAGCTATTGCCAGCACCAACACTGGACTATGACAATAGAATCTTCTAAGATTCTTCACATCAATATTGGTCATATTTTCAGTTACTCCAGGACTTTGAAAGAGCCATTTTGCTTACAGTGATTACAATAGAGACTTTCTTTAAATGTTTAATAATGATCATGCTTAACAAAAGACTTGAAAATTTAACAGTTCTCTGTGCATATTTCTATGAGCTATTGCCAGCACCAACACTGGACTATGACAATAGAATCTTCTAAGATTCTTCACATCAATATTGGTCATATTTTCAGTTACTCCAGGACTTTGAAAGAGCCATTTTGCTTACAGTGATTACAATAGAGACTTTCTTTATAAGAAGATCCAGTACAATAAAGGTGAAATTTTGGTGGTGGGGAGAGGAAGATTATATAACTTCTGTTTGAGTATGTCAGGAAAATGTCTTCCCATAAACAGAATTTTAGTTGGGCCTTGCAGAAGGAGTGGGTTTTGACAATAAGGAGATGATATTCCAGGTGCTTCCCTGGCAGTCCAGTGGTTAGTGCTCGGTGTTTTCACTGGTGTGGTCCTGGGTTCAATACCTGGTTGAGGAAGCTACATGGTGCAGCCAATAAAAAAAAAGTCCAGGTTTTTCGGACTTCCTGCTGGTCCGATGGCCAAGACGCTGTGCGGGGTGCTGGGGTTTGATCTGTGGTCAGGGAACCAGACCCCACATGTGACAACTCAGAATTTGCATTCTGCAACTAAAAGTTCCCCATGCCACAGCTTAAGATCCCACATGCCACATCAAGGATCCAAGATCCTGTATGCCACAGTGAGACCCAGCACGGCAAATAAATGAATAAATATTTTGAAATATATTTTAGAAAGAAAAGAAGAGGCATTCCAGAAAAGCAAACAGAATGACACAGGCAGGCTGGGGTGGGTAAGTGTGTGGTGAAGGTCTGGTTTTCCCACCACAGAGGTTACAAGATGGGAGGACAGAAGTAGGCTAGGATCACAACGCGGAGGCCCTAACTTCTTAGACAAAGAGGTACAGGAGAAAGGGTTTGAGAGAGCAGGTGACATTATGTGAACCGCACTTAAGAAAGAGAACACTAGCGATCATGAGACAAGAGGGTAGAGTGATTGTCAAGAGAGAAACAATAGGGTTTTATAATTATAAAACTTATAAGTAACAAAGGATTGAATTAGGATGGGGACAATGGAAATAAAGACATGGCAGTATGCGGGGCCACTTGGTAATACTGCTCAGAGGAGACAACTCAGAATTTGCATTCTGCAACTAAAAGTTCCCCATGCCACAGCTTAAGATCCCACCTGCCACATCAAGGATCCAAGATCCTGTATGCCACAGTGAGACCCAGCACAGCAAATAAATGAATAAATATTTTGAAATATATTTTAAAGAGAAAAGAAGAGGCATTCCAGAAAGAGCAAACAGAATGACACAGGCAGGCTGGGATGGGTAAGTGTATGGTGAAGATCTGGTTTTCCCACCGCAGAGGTTACAAGATGGGAGGACAGAAGTAGGCTAGGATCACAGTGCGGAGGCCCTAACTTCTTAGACAAAGAGGTACAGGAAAAAGGGTTTGAGAGAGCAGGTGACATTATGTGAACCTGCTTAAGAAAGAGAACACTAGCGATCATGAGACAAGAGGGTAGAGTGATGGTCAAGAGAGAAACAATAGGGTTTTATAATTATAAAACTTAGAAGTAATAAGGGATTGAATTAGGATGGGGACAATGGAAATAAAGACATGGCAGTATGTGGGGCCACTTGGTAATACTGCTCAGAGGGTGCTGACATTCACATGGAACACAAAGTCAATGATGGTCTTTGGAATTATGCTTTGTGATTGTTTAAGAGAAAACACTGACATGTTATTACGTCATGTGAGATTAGAAAAGAGAGAAAGCAGGAAGCTTAGTTTGGAGGTTAATGCAGCAGTCAGGCGAGAGAGGATGGTACCTTGAAAGTGGTGGCAGTGGACATTACATCCTACACAGGCTGTTCAGTTTCGGTCTTGATCCCAGAGCACTGTTTGCCCAAGTTATAGGTTGAATTGTATGGGAAAACCAATACAGCATTTTAAAGTAAAAACATAATATTTAAATTAAAAAATTGTATTTTAATAATTCACTGTTATCCCCCATAATCTCAAGCTGGTCAAACACTACAATTTTATTCTAGACAAGGGTCAGGATATAATGAATAATGCAATAAATGAGATAAAAAACACTCTGAAGGGAACAAAATGGGAAAACCAATACAGCATTTTAAAGTAAAAACATAATATTTAAATTAAAAAATTGTATTTTAATAATTCACTGTTATCCCCCATAATCTCAAGCTGGTCAAACACTACAATTTTATTCTAGACAAGGGTCAGGATATAATGAATAATGCAATAAATGAGATAAAAAACACTCTGGAGGGAACAAAGAATAGAATAATGGAGGCAGAAGATAGGATTAGTGAAGTAGAAGATAGAATATTAGAAATAAATGAATCAGAGAGAAAAAAATGAATTAAAAGAAATGAGAACAATTTCAGAGACCTCCAGGACCATGTTAAATGTCCCAACATTCGAATCATAGGAGTCCCAGAAGAAGAAGACAAAAAGAAACACCATGAGAAAATACTTAAGGAGAAAACAGTTGAAAATTTCCCTAAAATGGGGAAGGAAATAGTCACCAAGTCCAAAAAAACCAGAGAGTCCCAAACAGATTAAACCCAAGGCAAAACACCCCAAGACAAATATTAATCAAATTAACAAAGATCAAACATAAAGAGCAAATATTAAAAGCAGCAAGGGAAAAACAGCAAATAACACACAAGTTCAGTTCAGTTCAGTTCAGTTGCTCAGTCATGTCCGACTCTTTGCGACCCCATGAATCGCAGCACGCCAGGCCTCCCTGTTCATCATCATCTCCCGGAGTTCACTCAGACTCACGACCATCGAGTCCATGATGCCATCCAGCCATCTCATCCTCGGTCGCCCCCTTCTCCTCCTGCCCCCAATCCCTCTCAGCATCAGAGTCTTTTCCAATGAGTCAATTCTTCGTGTGAGGTGGCCAAAGTACTGGAGTTTCAGCTTTAGCATCATTCCTTCCAAAGAAATCCCAGGGTTGATCTCCTTCAGAATGGACTGGTTG
The DNA here is from genome assembly GCA_006410675.1 of Oreotragus oreotragus. Taxonomy (NCBI): domain Eukaryota; kingdom Metazoa; phylum Chordata; class Mammalia; order Artiodactyla; family Bovidae; genus Oreotragus; species Oreotragus oreotragus. Next base: position 211,266 of record SJYX01015755.1, on the reverse strand, counting down.
GATCTCCTTGCAGTCCAAGGGACTCTCAAGAGTCTTCTCCAACACCACAGTTCAAAAGCATCGATTCTTCGGTGCTCAGCCTTCTTCACAGTCCAACTCTCACATCCATACGTGACCACTGGGAAAACCACAGCCTTGATTAGATGGACCTTAGTCGGCAAAGTAATGTCTCTGCTTTTGAATATACTATCCAGGTTGGTCATAACTTTTCTTCCAAGGAGTAAG
>SJYX01015755.1:190997-201439 GCA_006410675.1 Oreotragus oreotragus | reverse complement strand
GTTGCTTTCGTGTTCTGGCTATTGTAAATAGTGCTGCAGTGAACACTGGAGTACATGTGCTTTTTGAATTATGGTTTTCTGAGGGTATATGCCCAGTAGTGGGATTGCTGGGTCATACGGTAGTTTATTCTTAGTTTTTTAGGTAATCTCCATACTGTTCTCTGTAGTGGCTATATCAGTTTACATTCCCACCATAGACAAGGAGTCTTTTTAGTTTTATTTTATATGTAGTATAGTTGATTTACACTACTGTGTTAGTTTCTGGTGTATAGCAAAGTGATTCAGTTACATATACATTTATTACATATGTATATATATTCAGATTCTTTCCCATTGTACTTTGTTCCAAGATATTGAATATAGTTCACTATGCTATACAGTAGGACACTGTAATTTATCTATTTGATATATAGTAGTTTGTATCTGCCAATGCCTAACTTTTAATTCATCCCTGACCCTGCCCCAGGAGATGAGGAGTGTTTTTTGCAGTGGATTGGTCTGGCATGGTTTTGAATAGGAACTGAGAAGGTACTGTGGGGGACACCGATATCTTCTTATTTTTAATATTTATTTGGCTGCACTGGGTCTTAGTTGTGACATGAGGGATCCCTAGCTGTGGCATGTGGGGTCTCTAGTTGCTGCTGCTGCTGCTGCTAAGTCACTTCAGTTGTGTCCGACTCTGTGTGACCCCATAGACGGCAGCCCACCAGGCTCCCCCATCCCTGGGATTCTCCAGGCAAGAATACTGGAGTGGGTTGCCATTTCCTTCTCCAAAGCATGAAAGAGAAAAGTGAAAGTGAAGTCGCTCAGTCTGTCCGACTGTTAGCGACCCCATGGACTGCAGCCCACCAGGCTACTCCGTCCATTGGATTTTCCAGGCAAGAGTACTGGGGTGGGGTGCCATTGCCTTCCCCGGGGGTCTCTAGTTGCGCCATGAAAACTCTTAGTTGTGGCATGAAGGATCTAGTTCCCTCACCAGGGATCAAACCAGCCTCTCCCCAAGTTGTGAGTGGGGAGTTTTAGCCACTGGACCACCAGAGAAATCCCCAATATCTTTTTTGACCCCAACAATTTACCCTAGAGTCACTCTATTCCTCCTCTTATGTGGCAAGGTGTCCCAAGAAACCACAGTAGCACTGGCTCTCCAAGATGACTCTCCAAATGGGGGGACTGAAGCCCAAATTAAGTTAAATTAATCCCAAGCACTACCATTATGGGATTGGCTGATTCCATAGGTAGCTAAGACACACTGACTACCATTCTCCCTGCTGGACTCAGTGACATTTTGGTTAGGGATGAATAAGTAGTAAGAGTAGCACAACCCTGTGCTTAGAAGGAGCTCTTCTTTACGTGTCGTGTAAATCAAGGGGCAGGACGGAGGCCCTGCCTGTGCTCTGGCCTGCTGCCCCCTTCCCCCGCCCCAAATGCTCCTCGCTGTGCTGTGCCACAATTAATCAGGCTTTCTAGGTTTTAGTTAATTTCAGGACGCCAATAAATTGGTTTGTACTGGCATTCGTCCAGCCTTGATAATTTCACAGCCATGTGCTTAGGAACTGTGGCAAGTTTGCACAGGACTTAGCAAGCACGGAGCAGAAGGGTAGAAGGAATAAAAGGAACTCTTGTTTGGCTTAAGTTCCATTAATATTGGGGAAAGCTGAAATCTAAATGACAGAAAAGCATGGCTGAGCACATGGGCTTTGCAGCTGGGAGGGGGGTTTTCTCTGTGTTTTTTCCACCCTCCCTCCCAACTCAGGGTGGATTTGAAAACACTAAAATTAAATAAACCCAAACCTTCGCTTGACATTTCTCTTGGTCTGATTGTTCTCAAGTTTTTGTCTCTGATTTCACAAGACGCCCCTGAGGAATAAGCACTGGAGCCCATAATCTAGTAAAAGGTTCATTTGGGTTTAGGCTTTTTTATTTTTAAAGATATGATTCTTGGAGAATTTTATTTTCGATTACAGGCAGCTTTTATGACTGCGAGGTTACCAGGAAAATTCAAAGGCAGTGAGAGGAGAGGTCTGTCATGAGTACAGACATTTGGGGGCTTTCTGTATAAATTAGCTGCTGTGGAGAATAAGCCCAACAAGCAGAAGTTCAGAGGCTCAGCCATATCTCTGGCACTTGGCTTCTAGAATGCTCTGTGGCCAAGAAACACAGGTTGGAAGAGGCCAACAGGCTGAGCGACTGGGCACCCAGAATATGATTTTACAATCAAGGAGCTTGAAGAAACAGATGGGGAAACTGAGGTCCACAGGAAGGTCAGGATATGACCCATCCAAAGCAAAATCACGACTGGAGCCCAGAATCCTGATCTCAGTTCAAAGATCCATCCAGGTTCTGATGGGTCTTCTCTTGTAGCAAGAACATATTTTCTCTAATATGAAAAACGAAAGAAAAAAAAAATTTGGACACTGGGTTATAAGGCCAATGTGAGAGTGACTATTTAGATTTTCAGATTTTCTTGGCAAAACTCCCTGGACGTGCAGCTTCTCTGCTAAGTTGTAAAACCATCCAAACACAGGGAGAACTGGAGATGAGTGTTTGACTGTGTCTACATGATGCCTAAACAGACAGTTGATTCAGTCAAAAAATATTATTCATGTGGCTGGTTTGGCAACACTACCCATTTGTGGACTGAATCTTTCACTTTTTAACTCCTTGAGAGACAGTGTTTGGTAGAAAAAAAAGGTCTGAGCCTGGTTTTCAGAAAACCAGTCTTCCAGACCCAGCTGATCCACCTACCCACTCTCTGCCTCCTCGCCCGGGCCTCAGTTTCTCCACATGTAGGTTAATCAGATTTAGATTAAGTTGTCTGGAAGGTGTGTAGACTTTTCACCTTCTAGAATACTGTTCTATGCACACTCAGTCGTTTTCCAGCATAGGGTGTGAGAAGAGGATGTCCCTACTTGTGGTCTTTGCCCTCTGCATTTGAGATCAGCAGCCCAGCAGTTCTGGTGTGAGAAGAGGTTTCTGGATGTAATTCACACCCTATTTCCATTTCACTGCCAACTTGGACCCTTCCCTTAGTCTCCTTCTCATAAGGAGAAAAGTAGTGTAATATTCAGCTGAAAAGAAGGACTCAGCGGCACTGTCAGGGGGGGCCTGTATTTTGTCATCTGACCTCATCAAGCTAGTGCCAACCCCTCACAGTCTACACCTCGCTTGCATATCACTCATGCTCCCAAACTGGATAATCTGCCTGTGGGGTTTTTACAAAGAGGTAGGGAACAAAGAAGTAGTGTTGACTTAATGATGGGTTCCATGTCAGGTGTTGAATCTGATTTTTTCTGGTTGATTTCTGACTCTTAGCCTGTGAATAAGAATTCCTAGCTCACACCCTGGTCATCCCACTTATTTTGCTGAAGTTTTTTTGAGTGGGTTCGAGCCAGTGGTGTTCTTATGCAAGGTCCTATCAGCTTGGGAGGGGCAATTGTGTGCATCTCTTAACCACTCTGTGTTAAATGACAACAGATTGGTAGTTTGAAATCAACCATAGTGGGGATATTTATATATCAGAAATCGGAAATTGTCAGTTTTTCTCCCTAGAGAGTCACTTGTTAAACAGTTATCACTGTACACCATGGTTCAAGCTCGAATGACTGTTGGCCTTCCCTGATGGCCCATTGGTTAAGAATCCGCCTGCCAATGCAGGAGACACAGGTTTGGTCCCTGGTCTGGGAAGAGGCCGCATGCTGTAGAGCAGCTAAGCCCATGTGCCACAAATCCTGAAGCCCATGTGCCCTAGAGCCCGTGCTCCACATCAAGACAGAAGCCACTGCAAGGAGAAGCCTGCAGACTGCAAAGAAGAGTAGCCCCCACTCACTGCAACTAGAGAAAGCCCATGCAACAATAAAGACCCAAAGCAGCCAAAAATAAATAAATAAAATTTTAAAAACCCAAACAGCTCTAGAGACTAGAAAAGTAATCTGAATGAATAAAGCAGGCCTGAAGGTAACAAAAGGGACACAATAGAGATAGAGACTGTGGCAGCTGATGAGCACATATGCTATGTGAAAGTAGCAGCCACTCCTCTGTTCCAGAGCATGTAACTAGGCAGAGATATCGGCCCATGGTTGCCAGCAATTCTAATTTTGCAAGAGGAAGTTGAGATCAAGGTTTTATGTGAAATATCTTAATAATAAACATTAAAGATTGTTTGGAACCAATTCAAATTTTGAAAAAAAAAAAAAATCCCTGTTCAGTCCAAGCAAAACATGTGTGCAGGCTCTCGTCAGCCCTTGGGTCAGCATTTTGCCATCTTTTCTCTCTAGATCCTCTGTTTCCTGCTCTTATTCCCTGGGTTATAACTGATGCTGAGTTGTCAGCATCATTTCCTAATGAGAAACAAACTTTCTTTCCTTGAGAACTGGAAGAACAGGGAATTCGGATGTGAGGATATCCAGGTGGCTTCTCATGATTCTACTCTGGCTTGTCTTGTTTTCTATCCATGTGCCGTGAAGCTGGAGAAAAGGATGTTAGGTCCAAATCTGCAACGAATATTTTATGATGTTCTCCCAGCACCAGGATGATACCCAGTGCTGATGCACCTGTGTGTGAGGACAGGGTGACTTCCATTTTGGCATGTCTCTTGACTATTCCACTTGAAGGCATGTTGGCATTCTACTCCCCAACTCACTCCCTGCCTATAAGAAGAAGGTGGGAAATTGGACTAATTATTGGTGTATTCTTCCTGCTTTTATCCCCACTGTCTTGTACAGACAGGGAACTAAATCTTAAGTAGCTAATAAAGGACTTTACTTAGTGTGGAATAGCTCTCACATTTGGCCTAAGGAATGGGGGCAGGGAGGAAAAGTGGGGATGGAAAGAACTAACAGGCTTTATGTAAGGCATTGTGCCAGGCCCTCCTCATACATTAGGCCACTGAACCTCCATAGCAGCAATATTGGCATCTTCTTTTTACATAAAAGGAAACAGACTCAGAAAAGTTATATGACTTGTTGGGACTCAAACTCAGAAATGCTTGATTCTAAAACCATGCGAAGATCTCCTGGAGAAGGGGATGGCAACCCACTCCAGTATTCTTGCCTGGAGAATTCCACGGACAGAGGATCCTGGTGGGCTACAGTCCACAGGGTCACAAAGAGTTGAACATGACTGAAGTGACTTAACACGCAGAGCACCAAAGACAGTGAAACAGTCACCTCTGTGGGTTCTACTGAAGAATAATAGTGGATCACTCTATTCTTCCCTGGAAAATTCCATGGATGGAGGAACCTTGTAGGCTATAGTCCATGGGGTTGCAAAGGGTTGGACACGACTGAGCGACTTGACTTTCTGCTCCCTAGCTTTGTAATAAACACAAATACTGTGAGCAGTTCATGGCAGTTCTAAAGAACTGTGGGTACCTTGAAATCCTATCGTAAGCTATTTAAGCAAAGACAATTTAAAGTGATTAAATGCTTTATAGCAATAAAGCTACTAGGGAGGCAATTTTTATTTGACCAGATTGCATTTTTCTATACACAGTATAACACTTGGACACCCTAGATCTTCAGTTTGTTTTTATGACGTCTTTAGTGAACAAAGTATACATACTGTTGTGAGACTGCTTGAAAATGTAAACTACGTGAAGAATCCTCAACCAGAAGTGAATGTATTTTGTGTTCTACCCATTTGACTCACTCATGGTGATTGTGGGCATGCTATAATTTTGAATCAAGGAATACACTCCCTTTCATCTTTTACATATTTACTATAATCCTGCACAGTGTGATGAGTTTAAAATACATATGTTCCTGAAATTTCCTATAAACCAAATCTTGCTTTTTCAGTGGCTTTATGATAAATCTGGAGATGTGCTTCTTTGGGAAGAGAATGATGTAAAATTCTCCCACAATTCTCTTAAAGTCAGTTAAAAGGAAAATCATTTCTATAAAATGCTATTCAGGTATAACACAAAGCACAAATCAAAAAATTCCTTGGGTAATTTTTGTTTGATACAGTAACTGAAAGGCATAAATGGAAAATGGCAGCTTAGTTAAAAAGAACACACGGATCCAAAAAATAATGACTTCTATTAACTCTGTTTCCAGGATTCTATAAGCTGCTCTGCTTACTTCTCTGGTTTTCACAAAATGCAAGGAAACAGAATTGTTTTTACTGGTGGTATCAGTCAGAATTGGGCAGATTAAGCTGCAAAAAGAAGCACCCTCCAAATCTCAGAAGCTGTGCTGCACAAAGTTCCATGTATCACACACTTTTGATTTCCAAAATAATTCTGCTGGGATCTTTGCTCATCTTAGTGCTGCAGTCACTCTGAAACTCAGGCTTCATTTCCAAATATGCATTCATGATTCCTGTGGTAGTGGGAAGGGAATAATAAGGGATTTGATTTAGGTCATACCTGAATGGTCTAGCGGTTTTCCCTACTTTCTTCAATTTACGTCTGAATTTGGTAATAAGGAGTACATGATCTGAGCCACAGTCAGCTCTTGGTCTTATTTTTGTTGACTGTATAGAGCTTCTCCATCTTTGGCTGCAAGGAATATAATCAATCTGATTTTGGTGTTGACCATCCGGTGATGTCCATGTGTAGAGTCTTCTCTTGTGTTGCTGGAAGAGGGTGTTTGCTATGACCAGTGCATTTTCTTGGCAGAACTCTATTAGCCTTTGCCCTGCTTCATTCTGCATTCCAAGGCCAAATTTGCCTGTTACTCCAGGTGTTTCTTGATTTCCTACTTTTGCATTCCAGTCCCCTATAATGAAAAGGACATCTTTTTTGCTCATCTTAGTCACTCTGAAACTCAGGCTTCATTTCCAAATATGCATTCATGATTCCTGTGGTAGTGGGAAGGGAGTGGGACAAATCATGCACTAACTCTTTATTCCCACACATCACTTCTCCTAAGATTTCAATGACCAAAGCAAGCTATGGTTTTCCCAGTAGTCATGTACGGATGTGAGAGTTGGCACATAAGGAAGGCTGAGTGCTGAATAACTGATGCTTTTGAATTGTGCTCGAGAAGACTCTTGAGAGTCCCTTGGACTGCAAGGAGATAAAACCAGTCAATCCTAAAGGAAATCAGCTCTGAATACTCATTGGAAGGATTGATGCTGAAGCTCCAGTCCTTTGGTCACCTGATGCAAAGAGCCAACTCATTGAAAGAGACCCTGATGCTGGGAAAGATTGAAGGCAAAAGGAGAAGGGGGAAGCAGAGGATGAGATGGTTAGATAGCATTATCAACTCAATGGGCATGAGTTTGAGCAAATTCCAGGAGATAGTGAAGGACAGGGAAGCTTGGCATGCTACAGTCCATGAGGTCACAAAGAGTTGGACACAATCTAGTGACTGAACAACAAAGCAAATCAGATGGTGGTGCTCATAGTAGGAGGAGAGGGTAAAGTTCTACATGAACCTTAAAGAAAGAAAGATGGAAATATTAGGTGAACCACACTATTGACAGCCAATTCTGTGTTCTAGCACTTTTTAGAAATGACTAGCAAGAGGAAAATATAACAAAGACAAAAATTCAGTAACAAACATGAATACATACAAGTGATAAATGGGGTCATATTAAATGCAGGTTAAGGGTTCTCAAAGGTCAACTTCTAGATACTGAATCAAGTATTAGATTAATACAAACTTTAGGTTGGTCTGATTTTCTGTATAAAGAAGTAAACATATGCCATAATTTGCTGTATGCTGTGGTCAGTCACTCAGCTATGTCTAACCCTTTGTGATCCCTTGGATTATAGCCTGTCAGTCTCCCCTGTCTATGAAATTTTCCAGGCAAGAATACTGAAGTGGGTTGCCATTTCCTTCTTCAGGGAGTCTTTCCTACCCAGGGATCAAACCTGCGTCTCTTGTGTCTCCTGCATCAGCAGGCAGATTCTTCACTCTGCCACCTGGGAAGCCCCATGACATAATACACTTCTCCTTAATCTCTATGTGCCCTGCTAGTTTTTGAAAGTTATTCAAATAACCAGATTTTCCAGGTTCAGATAGGATTTAAAATGCTAAAATCTATATTCTCAGAACATTGATCAATATTAATCATTCCATAATGCTTCCATTTTTACATTTACTTCTTCCACTTTTGACAACATTGACCTCGAAGGCATTATGCTAAGTGAAATAAATCAGACAGAAAAAGACATATACTGTATGATATCATTTATCTATGGTATCTTTAAAGAAAAAAAAAAAGCCAAACTTTGGGACTTCCCTGGTGGTCCAGTGGCTAAGACTCTTGGCTCCTAATGCAGGGGGCCCAGGTTCGATCCCTGGTCAGGGAACTAGATCCCATATGCTACAACAAAGATTGTATACGAGGCAATGAAGATCTCCAGTGCCACAACTGAGACATAGTGCAGCCTAATAAATTTTTTTTTAAAGCCAAACTTTGAAACAGTAAAATGGTGACTGCCAAGAGCTGCAGGATGAGGGAAATGGGGAGATGTTGGTCACAGGGTACAAGCTTTTAGTTATAAAATAAATAAGTTCTGAGACTCTAAGGCACAGCATGATGACTACAGTTAGCATATAATTAAATATATAATATAACCCTGTTATATACTTAAAAGTTGCTAAGAGTGTAGATCTTAAAAATGTTCTCACCATAGACCCAAAAATGTAATTATGTGAGGCAATGTGAGGTGATGAAGATGTTAATGAACATTATTGTGGCAATCATTTCACAATATATACATATGTCTGATCATCATGTTGTACATCTTAGACTTACACAATGTTCTATGTCAATTAAATTGCAATAAAGCTGGGAAAAAATAAAATTGTTATGTGTTCTACAGCACACTTTATACAATATTACCACACAACAATCAATTGCATTTATATATACTAGCAGTGAACACTGGAAATCAAAATTAAAGCCACAATAACATTTGCAATTGCTCCAAAGAAAATAAATTATGTAAGTATGAATCTAACAAAATGTGTACAAGACCTATATGCTGAAATAGAAAAAGCATTGATCTACGAAATCGAGAAAGACCTACAGAAATGGAGAAACATATTGTATTCATGGATCGGAAGACAAGACACATGAAAGCTGTCAGTTTTTCCTAAATTGATCTATAGGTTTACTGCAATTCCTAGCCAAATCTGAGAAAGATTTTCTGTAGAGATAGATGAGCTTATTCTAAAATTTATACAGAAAGGTATGGGACCCAGAATAATTAAAACAATCTTGAAAAGGAAGAATAGAGTAGGGCAACCACTCTACTTGATATTAATCCTACTATATGTCTATAACAATAAAAACTGGATGCTGTTGATAGAGGGATACACATAGAAATTGATATAAGGAAAGAGACAAACTAGAAAGGGACCCATACAATACCCAACTGATGTTTGACCAAAGTGTAAAGGCAGTTCAATGGAAGAGTAGGGCAACCACTCTACTTGATATTAATCCTACTATATGTCTATAACAATAAAAACTGGATGCTGTTGATAGAGGGATACACATAGAAATTGATATAAGGAAAGAGACAAACTAGAAAGGGACCCATACAATACCCAACTGATGTTTGACCAAAGTGTAAAGGCAGTTCAATGGAGGAAACATAGTTATTTTTAAAATGATGCTGGAGCAACTGGACATCCTCAGGCACATACCTTATATTAAAATTAACTCAATGAATCACAGATTTAAATGTAAAACTAGGGGAAAAATTGATCTAGGGCTAAATAAAGCATAACTTATATGCAGAGTACATCATGAGAAATGCTGGGCTGGATGAAGCACAAGCTAGAATCAAGATCGCTCGGAGAAATACCAATAACTTCCGAATGCAGATGACACCATCCTTATGGCAGAAAGCAAAGAAGAACTAAAGAGCCTCTTGATGAAAGTGAAAGAAGAGAGTGAAAAAGTTGGCTTAAAACTCAACAATGAGAAAATTAAGATCACGGCATCTGGTTCCATCACTTTACGGTAAATGGATGGGGAAACAATGACAGACTTTATTTTTTTGGCTCCAAAATCACTGCAGTTGGTGACTACAGACATGAAATTAAAAGACACTTGCTCCTTGGAAGAAAATTATGACAAACCTAAATAGCATATTAAAAAGCAGAGACATTACTTTTCCAACATAGTTCTGCCTAGTCAAGGCTATGGTTTTTCCAGTAGTCATGTATGGATGTGAGAGTTGGACTATAAAGAAAGCTGAGCACTGAACAATTGATGCTTTTGAACTGTGCTGTTGAAGAAGACTCTTGAGAGTCCCGCAGACTGCAAGGAGATCCAACCAGTCCATCTTAAAGGAAATCAGTCCAGAATATGTATTGGAGGGACTGATGCTGAAGCTGAAACTCCAATATTTTGGCCAACTGATGCAAAGAGCTGACTCATTGGAAAAGACCCTGATGCTGGGAAAGATTGAAGGCTCGAAGAGAAGGGGACAACATAGGGGGAGATGGTTGGATGACATCACCGACTCAGTGGACATG
>SJYX01015755.1:173689-189568 GCA_006410675.1 Oreotragus oreotragus | reverse complement strand
TTGGAAGGAATGATGCTAAAGCTGAAACTCCAGTACTTTGGCCACCTCATGCGAAGAGTTGACTCATTGGAAAAGACTCTGATGCTGGGAGGGATTGGGGGCAGGAGGAGAAGGGGACGACCGAGGATGGGATGGCTGGATGGCATCACGGACTCGATGGACGTGAGTCTGAGAGAACTCCGGGAGATGGTGATGGATAGGGAGGCCTGGCATGCTGCGATTCATGGGGTCGCAAAGAGTTGGACACGACTGAGCAACTGAACTGAACTGAACTGTGGTCAGTCACTCAGCCGTGTCCAACTCTTTTTGATCCCTTGGATTATAGCCTTCCGGGCTCCTCTGTCTATGAAATTTTCCAGGCAAAAATACTGGAATGGGTTGCCATTTCCTTCTCTATGGAGTCTTCCCAACCCAGGGATCAAACCTGTGTCTCTTGTGTCTCCTACATCAGCAGGCTGATTCTTCACTGTGCCACCTGGGAAGGCCCATGCCATAATACATTTCTCCTTAATCTCTATGTGCCCTGCTAGTTTTTGAAAGTTTTTCAAATAACCAGATTTTCCAGGTTCACATAGGATAAGAAGGATTTAAAATGCTAAAATCTATATTCTCAGAACATTGATCAATATTAATCATTCCATAATGCTTCCATTTTTCCATTCACTTCTTCTACTTTTGACAACATGGATGGACCTTGAAGGCATTATGCTAAGTGAAATAAATCAGACAGAAAAGACATATACTGTATGATATCATTTATCTGTGGTATCTTTAATGAAAAAAAAAAGCCAAACTTTGGGACTTCCCTGGTGGTCCAGTGGCTAAGACTCTTGGCTCCCAATGCAGGGGGCCCAGGTTTGATCCTGGGTCAGGGAACTAGATCCCACATGCTACAACAAAGATCGTATATGAGGCAATGAAGATCTCCAGTGCCACAACTGAGACATAGTGCAGCCAAATAAACTTTTTTAAAGCCAAACTTTGAAACAGTAAAATGGTGACTGCCAAGAGCTGCAGGATGAGGGAATGGGGAGATGTTGGTCACAGGGTACAAGCTTCTAGTTATAAAATAAATAAGTTCTGAGACTCTAAGGCACAGCATGGTGACTACAGTTAGCATATAATTAAATATATAATATAACCCTGTTATATACTTAAAAGTTGCTAAGAGTGTAGATCTTAAAAATGTTCTCACCATAGACCCAAAAAATGTAATTATGAGGTGTGAATGTGAGGTGACGAAGATGTTAATGAACATTATTGTGGCAATCATTTCACAATATATACATATGTCTGATCATCATGTTGTACATCTTAGACTTCCACAGTGTTCTAGGTCAATTAAATTGCAATAAAGCTGGAAAAAGATAAAATGACTATGTGTTCTACAGCACACTTTATACAATATTACCACACAACAATCAATTGCATTTATATATACTAGCAGTGAACACTGGAAATCAAAATTAAAGCCACAATAACATTTGCAATTGCTCCAAAGAAAATAAAATATGTAGGTATGAATCTAACAAAATGTGTACAAGATCTATAAGCTGAAATATAAAAAGCATTGATCTATGAAATTGAGAAAGACCTACAGAAATGGAAAAACGTATTGTATTCATGGATCGGAAGACAAGACACATGAAAACTGTCAGTTCTTCCTAAACTAATCTACAGGTTTAATGCAATTCCTAGCCAAATCTGAGAAAGGTTTTTTGTAGACATAGATGAGCTTATTCTAAAATTTATACAGAAAGGTATGGGACCCAGAATAATTAAAACAATCTTGAAAAGGAAGAATAAAGTAGGGCAACCACTCTACTTGACGTTAATCCTACTATATGTCTATAACAATAAAAACTGGATGCTGTTGATAGAGGGACAGACATAGAAATTGATATAAGGAAAGAGACAAACTAGAAATGGACCCATACAATACCCAACTGATGTTTCACCAAGGTATAAAGGCAGTTAAAGTAGGGCAACCACTCTACTTGACGTTAATCCTACTATATGTCTATAACAATAAAAACTGGATGCTGTTGATAGAGGGACAGACATAGAAATTGATATAAGGAAAGAGACAAACTAGAAATGGACTCATGCAATACCCAACTGATGTTTCACCAAGGTGTAAAGGCAGTTCAATGGAGGAAAGATAGTTATTTTTAAAATGATGCTTGAGCAACTGGACATCCACAGGCAAAAAGTGAACCTCAATCTAAATCTCATGCCTTATATAAAAATTAACTCAATGAGTCACAGATATAAATGTAAGACTTAAAACTATAATACTATAAAATATAAGGGGAAAATTGACCTAGGGCTAAACAAAGCATAATTTATATGCAGACTACATCATGAGAAATGCTGGGTTGGTGGAATCAAGCTGGGAGAAATATTAATAACCTCAGATATGCAGATGACATCATCCTTATGGCAGAAAGCAAAGAAGAACTAAAGAGCCTCTTGACATGTATGGATGTGAGAGTTGGACTATAAAGAAAGCTGAGCACTGAACAATTGATGCTTTTGAACTGTGCTGTTGAAGAAGACTCTTGAGAGTCCCGCAGACTGCAAGGAGATCCAACCAGTCCATCTTAAAGGAAATCAGTCCAGAATATGTATTGGAGGGACTGATGCTGAAGCTGAAACTCCAATATTTTGGCCAACTGATGCAAAGAGCTGACTCATTGGAAAAGACCCTGATGCTGGGAAAGATTGAAGGCTCGAAGAGAAGGGGACGACATAGGGGGAGATGGTTGGATGACATCACTGACTCAGTGGACATGAGTTTGAGTAAACTCCGGGAGTTGGTGATGGACAGGGAGGCCTAGTGTGCTGCAGTCCACGGGGTCACAAAGAATCGGACAAGACTGAGCAACTGAACCAAACTGAATTGAAACAAAGCATTCTTAGACTTATTGTCAAAACACAATCCATAAGCGGAAAAACTGACTAATTGGACCTCATCAAAATTAAAAATGTTTGTTGTATAAATGCTTAGGGGAAGAGGATGTAATCTGGGCGAAAATATTTGCAAACCATGTATGCAACAAAGGATCAGTACCTAAATAAAGAACTCTTAAAATTTGACTGTAAGAAACTATTCAATTAGAAGATGCCAAGATATATGAAGAAACATTTCACTGAAAAGGATATGCAGATGTTAAATACGCACATGAAAAGATAGTAGCTGTCATTAGGCATTAGGGAAGTGCAATTTAAAACCACAATGATATATCACTGTACTCCCATCAGAATGGCTAAAATGAAAAATAATGACAACAACAAATGCTGACAAGGATGTAGAGAAACTGGATCTCTCATTCACTTCTGGTGGGAATATGAATAGTGTAGGCACTCTATAAAAGCATATGGCAGTCCCTACAAAACTAAACATGCATTTGCCATACAATCCAGGAACTGCACTATTGGGCATTTATTCAGGGGAAATGAAAATTTAGGTTATGCAAAATCCGTAGACAAATGTTCATAGCCCCTTTATTTGTAATTGCCAAAATTTGGAATCAATCCAGATATCCTGCAATATACGAATGGTCAAACAAGCTGTGATACCTCCATACCATGGAATACTACTCAGCAGTAAAAAGAACAAACGCTTGATATTGGAACAACTTTAATAGATCTCTGGAGAATTATGTTGAGTGGAAAAAGCCAACTTCCAAAGGTAACCTCTGTATGATTCCATGTAATATTCTTAAATGACAAAATTACAGAGATGGAGAACAGTTTAGTGGTTGTCAGGAAGAGAGGGAGAGAAGATGAGTAACAGTGGAGACCCTTGTGAGGTGGGCACTGTTTAGTATCTTGACTATGGTGGTGATCACATCAACCCACACGTGATAACATTTCATAGAGCTAGACACACAGGCAGATGGGTGCATATAGAACTGTTGAAGTTGGAATAAGGTGGACAGATGGTATTGATGTCAATTTCCCGTTTGTAATATTGTACTATAGATATGTTCTGCCAGGTGGCCCTGTGGTAAAGAATCCACCTGCCAATGCAGGAGACATGGATTCGATTCCTGGGTTGGGAAGATCCCCTGGAGGAGGAAATGGCAACCCACTCCAGTATTCTTGCCTGGGAAATCTCATTGACAGAGGAACCTGGCGAGCTACATACAGTCCACGGGGTCACAAAAGAGTAGGACACGACAGTGCCTAAACAACAACTATAGATATACATGATGTTATCATTGGGAGTGAAAGGTATTTGAGATCCCTGCAAATTATTTCTTACAATTGCATATAAATCTATGATTATCTCAAAGTAGAACTTCTTAAGAATGACTATGAGATGATCTATGCTTGATTCCCCATTTAATAAGTAGAGAAAAATAAAGCATAGAGATAATCATCAGTTTAGCTTGAAAAAGACCTGGTACGAAGTCTAGGTTAAGACCCACGTTGGAGTTACCAATTCAGAAATCAAGACTGGAATGAATATAAGGACCACCAGCATTTACGCTAATGAAGAACCTTTCAAAGCATTCCAGCACCCCCTTATACAGTTGCCAAGTGTACAAGATATCCTGAGCAAAAACTGCCCAGTTGAAAAGAACCATTTGATCATAATAAATCATTGGAAGGTTTTAAGCCACTAGGTTTGGGGATGGTTTGTTATGGAGTAATCAGAATACTATATCAAGCAAGGGGAGCCAGTGGTTGTAGCCAAATAGATGAGTTTTTAAATCTCAGTGTGTCTACTGATTTTTAATACTGGGGTCTATGCTTGTCCCTGTCTGTTCCCTGACACCCATTTTCCTGAATACTCTCTAAACACATTGGGAGTGATGATGGGGTTGGGGGATGCAGATACAAAGGAAATTAAACAACCAGTCCTTGGCCTTGAGGAACTCAGTGTAGTGAGACAAAACATCAGTGCCTTAAATGGTATGAGAATGGTTATGAGGCAACAAATCAGCAAGTTCAAACTAATATAGTACAGCACAAATTGAATGCATGTGGTAATGTATGGCTACCTAGGTGGCAGGATGGAGCTAGACATTTTGGGCCCTGAAGGCAACATTTCAGAAAGGACCAAATTTTCTTTGTTAGCACTGAAATAAACATCGCCAGCAATTCAGGGCTAGTTGGATGATATCAACACTTGTGAAGAAAGAAAAAAAAAAAGAGTTAAGTTCCAGGGACAATTATTTTTGTTTTCATTCTCCTTTGTTCTCTCTTCATGATATATGATATGGTTTTGGCAAGCACAATTGCTCTGAGCATCAGTTTCCTCATCTATAGACTGGCGATAACAGCCAGAGAGCAGTGGGTTGAAAGTCAGGAAATCTTAACTGGAAGGTCAAATCGATCTAGAGCGGCCTTCTGTACATCATGTCTCCCGCTCCTTCCTCCATCAGTTTCTTCTGTGACAGGAAGAGGTTGAGATGAATGGTCCAGAAGTTCCTGGCCAACTCCAACACTTGAGGCCATGGACAGATCATTTGGTTTGTTGTGAGAGTTTAAAAAGTAATGATGATGCATAGGAAAGTACTCTGTAAGCCATAAAGTGGCATGTTGATGTTAAGAGTATCAATATAAGGCAGTTCCACCTTGAAAAAATCCTGCAGCTCTCCTTTAAATTTAGGAGCTCAAAATATAAATGGGTACTGTCTGTCAAGACACCACTTTCAGGCCCTTAGAGAATTCTGATAATTTGTAACTCTTGCTCATGGAATAAACTCAAATTTGGACTAGTCCATCTCAGGTTCACCAGGGGTCAGCAGTGATATTGTGATTTCACGGATGGGTTCTTGGTGAGCCACTCCCAAGTTTTCTTCAAGACACCTAGCAGTTACTGGAGACCCTTTCCCTGGGTCTTAGGAACTCTTGGTGGGCGAAAGCAGATTTCTAAGTCGTCCCCTGTCCCTCCACAGACACACACTCATCGCCATCCTGCCTTGAAGGGCACCAACGTTTTGTCACTTTACAAGCCGCGATGTGAATTTGGGATACACCCCGAAATGATCAGCAGCCTGCTATAGGGCATCATTTTCGAGGCCAATTCATCCCGCGTTCCTCGCGCTGGCTCGGGACCAGACCAGGTGAATGCAGAGCGGCCGTGGTGCCAGAAGAGAGGGCCCGAGGGCTTCCAGCAGGGAAGTCGGAGGGTAGCCGGGGTCATTAGGCGGTGAGCAAGCGGTGGGGAGCTCCTAGGCGCCTCCAGCTCAGAGCGGGAGGAGGGGCCAGAGGAGATGTGCGGTCCCTTTAAGACCCCAACGCTGGCTTAGCCAGAGGAGCGGGGAGGGGGGGGGTGGGGGCGCTGCGTGATGGGAAAGTCGCCGGCTGAGCCTCACACTTTCTCCCGATTTCTTAACTTTCGGGTCGGAGGATAGGGGAGAAAGCGGCGGTGTCGGGGAGGCGAGCGGGTGCGGGCTTGCAGCGGCTGCGTGGTCGCGGACTTCCCGCCCGCGCCGAGCCGCCGGCCTCGCGGGCCAAGTGGGGAGCGGGCGGCGGGCGGGCAGGTGGCCCCGGGCCGCCGCACCCGCGCCTTGGCTCTGCCGCCGGGAGCCCAGCGAACCGCTGCTCCCTCGTGGTGTGAGGGCGGTGATGTTTTTCCTCCCACCCACTTTCGAATCCCCCCTCCCCCCTCGCACGCACTCTAGCTCTCGCCACAACCTGCGAATCCCAGACCCTGGAGGAGCGCCCCGGGGAGCTCGGAGCGCCTGCAAGCGTGGACCACGGAGGAGGCCGGTGGCCAGGTCAGTGAGCGGTGCCCGGCGCCTGCTTTCCCTCTCTTCCTTTCCAGCCTTTGCACAGGTGGGCCGTCTTTCCCCAGGACACCCCAAACTTCCCCAAACCTGCCACCCCAGCTGGCTCCCTGCTCCAGCTGCCCTCGGCCCGCCCAGCTGGAGGTGAGGCCCAGGGCGCTGCACCAAGGTAGGTGGGTGGGTAGGTGGAGAGGGGGGTCGGCTCCCTCTGGATTCGAACTCCTATTCCCTCTTGGCCTGCGTAGTTCCAGGCTCTGGAGCTGCGGGGAGACCCCTTGGGTAGCCATCTAACAGGTTCTGGGGTCCCCTTAGTGATCGCCTGAGTCTTTTTTTCGTTGCTTGCCAAATTGCCCTGGACCAGTAGGTGCTTCTGACATACTCAAGTTAACCAAACAGAGCAGAAGAGGCTGGGGGCTCCTCTGTCCTCCTTGTGGACATCTGCCTTATTTTCTGGCCCAGACCACTGAAGCCAGAGTTGGAGCTGCCAAGCTTGGGGTGCAACGCGGTATTGCCAGAGCTCAGGGCCTGGAAAGCCTGCCTTCTAGTTCCTGCCGGCCCTGCCACTAACTTTATGAGAATGGGCAGCTGAGTTCTCCGGGCTCCAGGATGCCCATTTTGAAGGTGGAGTTGTTGTGGGGAATCAAAAGGAAATGATAGATAGCACGGCAAACTCCAGGCATTGTTTGTCCCTCAGAGCAGAGATGGAGGCATCTCAACTCAGACCAGAGACACCCTGGCCTGAAGCTGCCATTTTTCAGGGCCAGCCCACCGCCAGTGAATGGAGCTTTTCTTGTTGGGTGGTAGACTGGGGAGAGGATTTTAGCTGATGGACTCTGGCCTGCGACTCCAGTGTCTTCTTACTGTTTGTCCAAAAGAGAATTGTTACCCTGGGGGCTGTCCCACAGACAGTAGTGAATGTAAGATTACAAGGGTAGTGAAGCCTCTAGGAAGGATTAAAGGAACACTGTGGGGCATGAAGAGCTGGCTGAGCTGCCCATCCTTTAGCCTTCCTTTGGGAATGTCTCTGATTCTATTCTACCCAGGAGACCTCTTCTGAGACCGGACAGAGCCTTGACACTTGGCCGCCCAGATCCCTTGCAGTCACAGCCAGGCAAGGAGCCCTTGGTCCCCTCGCTCGTTGCAAATGAACTTGGGGAATGCTTGTTTCAGGAAGGCACCTTAATGGGTACATTTCTTTGGAGTCTTACATGTTTCTTAGACTCCTGTAAAGCCCACTCACCCTCCCCAGCTCGGCAGCGTTGGTCTCAGAATTTTTGTTTTCTTTGTTGTTTTCTTGTTGGGGCCTGGCTTTCCCCCAGATATGTCAATGGCTACATTTCTAAGTAACCTGTAAAAGAGCCAGTGCAAGTTCAATGGCACAACGGCCTGTGTGAAGCAGGCAGAGAGTTAATGCCGAAATAACTCCAGTTAACTGGGTCAAAGTATAATTTGAAAAATTAAGGACGGTTTGGCTCTTTGCAAGTGTAAGAGTCGGCATGTTTGCTGAGCAATGCTCACTCGTGTTTATTGCTGCAGCCCCAACAAATGTCTTGAACCGTTCTCCTCCCCCAAAAAGAAAAAAGTTAAAGGGATAAAGAGAAATTGAGCAGAGACCTGGAGAGGGAACTCTTCTAGGTTTATAGCTCCATACAGAACATAAAGGCAGGACTTCAGGATCTTGTAAATCAAAAGTGATTATTTATAAAGAGATTCATTTTCTGATGTTCTTCATCCCAGCCAGGGAGGCCACACAGATGACAGGAACTCCAAAAGAGATTAATTGCTCTCTAGTCACCAACTTTTCTCTTTGCTCATACCATTAGTTGAGACCCAAGAAAAGCAAAAACAAAACCAAAAAAACCCAAAACCTAAGAGCCATTTTCTTGCCAGCTTGAGTTATGAGGCAATTCTACTGTTCACCAAATCACCCAACCATTGTACAAGAAAAACAATCCAGTTGGTTCTTGCATGGGGAGACCCGAAAACCACGGCTTCAAAAATCCCCCCTGAGAGCCATATGTGATTATGATAAATTGGATTTCAGTGGTTTTAAAAAAATCTTTCTCCTTTGGAGGCTTGGGGGATAAGCTTATTAAAGAAGGCTCGGGAAGAACCTCACTGGTGTGAGTTGCTGTGTTAAAGCTGTTCATGGAAATTATTTGCTTTGAGGGAACCTGGTAACTCTCAGAGGACGGAGCTGGACATTCTGAGTGATTGGAGGAGGGCCAGAAGCTCCCAGAAGTGATCTGGTCATCAGAACCCAGGTCTTTTGAAGGCTATGAACATGTCCCAGGAAAATTTAGTCGTCGTTTAAGGAACAGGAAGGAGGTAGAGAGGCAAACCAGTGCTGCAAATCCTGGCTGATAGCATAAATTATTCTCTATGACCAGTTCTGCTTTGGTTACATACTGTTAATTTGAAACCATGGATTTTAAATTATCTGGCCAACTTCATAATATTTAAAGTAAGAGTGGTGGCATTCACATCATGGCCCAAAGACAATTCAGTTCTCCAGAATGATCATCTTGTATTCCATCCAGCTCTCTATACTCAATATTTAGGTTGGACCTGCTGAAAAGATTGTTGAACTCACTTCCCATCCAGTGTTAATCCCAGACTAAAATACGGTGTTTCTTGAATTATTTAAATATTTTCAAATCCCCCATTGGAAGAGTTTTGCCAGCCCTAAAGTTGATGGAAATGACCTGTGGCTGGATATAATCTGTAGCAAACCTTCTGTGTTCTAAGCCTCAAAAAGTTTTCCACTCCTGATACTAGAAATGCAGTTCTCCTATTTTTAAGAATGGTAGGTGCTTTTGGGGTGGTCTTTTGCATTGTGATGCAATGTGAACATATTACCGACTTAAGTTTGCCCAATATTCCTTAAATGGTCCATTTAAAATTTCCATTTCACAAGGGACTTCATATGAGAGGAATATGTCTGAACCATTCAAGTGCTTACATCACATCCATTTGCTAATCACATCTGTCTTTTCCAACATAAGTAGCCAAACTGAAAATCCTTATAGATCTCATAAGAGACACGGGCAAAACACTGATCAACGCTTGCCCCATCCTTGCAGGATTAAAAATAATGGTAGTCTTGAAGCTAAGATCAGTTGACTTTCATTTCAGAAATTGTTTGGATCATTGCCTATTATTTTTATCTTGTTTGCCAAAATGGCTGTTTTGCAAACCCCAGTTTCCCTTTTCTCCCAAAGAAAATCTCTTGAGAAATCAACTTTAATTCCCTTAGAAATGAAGATTTCAAAAATTATTTTTTCTTTCCTGTGACTTGCCTATAAGGATTTAGCCTTAGCGTTGGATAGGAATGTATGTTTGTCCACTTAAAATTTCCCCCACAGTCTTTGCGAGGCAGGAGAGGCAAGTTCTCTTTCTTTGCAGGAAAACAGTGCTTATTACACTTATGTAAATTCCCCCAGCCCTTCCCACCCCCCAGTAGGTTAGAAGCCTGAGATAAGAGGTCTCCATCAGTTCCAGTTCAGTTCAGTTCAGTCGCTCAGTCGTGTCCGACTCCTTGCGACCCCACGAATCGCAGCACGCCAGGCCTCCCTGTCCATCAGTTCCAGTAGATCTGTTCTAAGTCTTTTTGTCTGCTTTCTTCCCAACAGCTTGAGTACACTGGGCTCTGAAAGTTCCAGGTTGCCTTTTGCACTGGCCGGAATGAGAAAAAAGTGGAAGGTGGGCGGCATGGGAGGCATGAGATACATCTTCTCCTTGTTGCTGTTCTTTCTTCTCCTAGAAGGAAGCAGAACAGAGCAAGTAAAACATAAGTGTCTTGAGTTTTAAAAAAATAAGATACTTTCTTGTCATTTCTTTGAGAATAAACTTACAATCTGAAGAGATTGTGAGTTAGCCCAAATGTGGCCCTGCCACGAATCTAAGAAAGTGAATGTTACTGGTTTATGTGTGAGTTGATAAAAGAAGGAGAGCTTTGAATCAGGCCGATGAATTTGGGGCTGTTTTTCTGATTATCAGATAGCTTTCATCTCATAGAACACATGTCACATTAGTTATTTTCCATTTCCTGTTCTAAACTGTACAAATCTCATTCCATTTTATGTAATTCTAGAAATATCTGAGAGATGAGCTGGATTTTTTCCCAAATTTCAGACTCTCCCACGAAGGTTTTCACTTTATGAAAAAGAATAACACAGAAAAGAAAAAATAAAAGTAAAACAGGCTCTGCCTATTCCCTTCTGCCAAAAAACAAAGAAGGAAAAAACTTTCACACGAACTGGATTGAGATGAAAAATGTTTGAGGAAATTGAGATTCCAGGGACCGTGAGCAAATTGGATGCCATTTGTTGAACGGAATGTCCCTGCAAAGCCGGGGAGTCACAGAAAAGAAAAAATAAAAGTAAAACAGGCTCTGCCTATTCCCTTCTGCCAAAAAACAAAGAAGGAAAAAACTTTCACACGAACTGGATTGAGATGAAAAATGTTTGAGGAAATTGAGATTCCAGGGACCGTGAGCAAATTGGATGCCATTTGTTGAACGGAATGTCCCTGCAAAGCCGGGGAGTATTTCTAGAAAGTCAGCGATCCGTGTCATGGGCTGACACATTGGAGAAAGCCGAGTGGCAGGAAAAGGGGGGTAATTAACCCTCCTTGCGGCCACATTTGGGAGATTTATGAATAACCATTGACATCTCTGCTCTTGTTAGGAGCTGTCTGCCTGCCTTCGCCCACTGTGAGCCTCGCCTTCTTTGGGCCATTTGCAGCCACCTCCAAGGTGGACCCTGGCTCTGCATTTGAAGGAAAAGCCCTCTCTCTAGTTCCCCTTTTTGGCTGCATCAAAAGAAGCATAAAGTGGAACTGGTCCAAGACGGGGCATTCTCTGCTCCACTGAACTTACTCATGAGAAGGAACTGTGTAAATATGCCTGGTAGGAGCTGAAACAGCATCTGAAGCCCATCACTTTACCACGTATCTCCTTATCAGCTTAAGTTAAATATGTTGGGCATGAGGCTCTCTGTTAGGGAGAACAGTGCCGAATCTGTTCCNGCTCGGCAGCGTTGGTCTCAGAATTTTTGTTTTCTTTGTTGTTTTCTTGTTGGGGCCTGGCTTTCCCCCAAATATGTCAATGGCTACATTTCTAAGTAACCTGTAAAAGAGCCAGTGCAAGTTCAATAGCACAACGGCCTGTGTGAAGCAGACAGAGAGTTAATACCGAAATAACTCCAGTTAACTGGGTCAAAGTATAATTTGAAGAATTAAGGACAGTNAATTTTTGTTTTCTTTGTTGTTCTCTTGTTGGGGCCTGGCTTTCCCCCAGATATGTCAATGGCTACATTTCTAAGTAACCTGTAAAAGAGCCAGTGCAAGTTCAATGGCACAACGGCCTGTGTGAAGCAGGCAGAGAGTTAATGCCGAAATAACTCCAGTTAACTGGGTCAAAGTATAATTTGAAAAATTAAGGACGGTTTGGCTCTTTGCAAGTGTAAGAGTCGGCATGTTTGCTGAGCAATGCTCACTCGTGTTTATTGCTGCAGCCCCAACAAATGTCTTGAACCGTTCTCCTCCCCCAAAAAGAAAAAAGTTAAAGGGATAAAGAGAAATTGAGCAGAGACCTGGAGAGGGAACTCTTCTAGGTTTATAGCTCCATACAGAACATAAAGGCAGGACTTCAGGATCTTGTAAATCAAAAGTGATTATTTATAAAGAGACTCATTTTCTGATGTTCTTCATCCCAGCCAGGGAGGCCACACAGATGACAGGAAGGCCAAAAGAGATTAATTGCTCTATAGTCACCAACTTTTCTCTTTGCTCATATCAACAAAAACCAAAACCTAAGAGCCGTTTTCTTGCCAGCTTGAGTTATGAGGCAATGCTACTGTTCACCAAATCACCCAACCATTGTACAAGAAAAACAATCCAGTTGGTTCTNTGGCCACCTCATGCAAAGAGTTGACTCACTGGAAAAGACTCTGATGCTGGGAGGGATTGAGGGCAGGAGGAGAAGGGGATGACAGAGGATGAGATGGTTGGATGGCATCACTGACTCGATGGACATGAGTCTGAGTGAACTCCAGGAGTTGGTGACAGACAGGGAGGCCTGGCGTGCTGCAATTCATGGGGTCGCCAAGAGTCAGATACGACTGAGTGACTGAACTGAACTGAACTGATACCTATAATAAATGATATGGAAATATTCATGATATGCATAAGTGGTGCTTAGCATAGTTCCTTGCATACAGTGAGCATTTGATCCTGCTTAGCTATTGTTACTTCTCTATTAGCAAGAAAATGTAAAATATATAAACAGCAAGAAGCAAGTTTTATATCTGTATATACAGAATGATCATAGAAAGATAAATAATCATATAAATAACAACGTTAGGTATTGTTATATTTAGGTCACGATATTACAGGGATGTAATAATCATTCTTTGTTTTACAAATAGCTGGTACTCTCTATTTTTCTAAGGTTCAATATATTTAAATCACATTGGCTGACTTGGATTGAAATACACTCTAGGAAAAAACTTTCATGGAAGTTTCAGTGCCTTGTTGATTCCTTTAAAAGCTGATGTTACCAAAATGCCTGGTATACTTTTCTTAAAGACTTCCTAAACTGTTAGCATTTAATTCTACTTTCCTGACCCATGTATCTGTAAGTCATGTAGATGACCTTTTTATAAATCAGTTTTATTTCGAAAAACATACTCTTTGAAATTCCTTTAAGTTGTCTCAGAGACAAGCCTTCCAAATGGGCAATTCAGAAAGGTCATTCATAGGTAATTAACATTTAAACTTTACATATTACTTCCTATCTTTAAATAAACTAGAAAACAGGAGATTTTCAGAAAAGATCTCAACTCTTAAATTCAAATGATTTTGGCCATTCTTTTTGCTAAGCATATGCTTTGATTTGCCAGTTGAAAAGAAATGTGTCTTCTTTTCCCTCAACTAACATCTAACTAAATGTGGACTCAAGAATAAAAATTTAAATAACAGCAATGAATGCTGAAGTAAAAGTCCACAAGCTGGTGTTTTTCTATTTGTGAAATGTCTTTGCTTCCTTATCTGTGACTTTCCCATCTCACTGTTCATTGCCAAACTTCTTTTTCAACTGTTCATACTTTCTCAAAATCCATGAACATGCTATTCTTTGGACACTTTCCTTCACTTTTAAAATTGTAAATACTTTCATTAATATTCTCATTTATCATCCCATGTCATATAGTAAATTCATTCTCACTTGTTGAATCTTGGATCTTAAAAATCAATCCAACACCACACAATCACCTATGTCAAACTTGACATTTTTCCTAATCCCTTTCATTACTTACTCTTGAATTAGATTCAAATCACAAGAACCTAGAAATCATACATACTTAAAAATATTACTTAATTCATTCATTTCCTTATACATAGGCTGCCTAAACTGCTCCTGGGAGATAAGAGTGAAACAGCTTTGACAATATTCTTCAGAGATTTAAATCACTATTTCCTTCAGTAAATGACTTGGAACACCTATTACATATGCTAGGCATTAAAGGGAATATAAAAGTGAACCAGACCTGGACCTATTAAAATAAAAATGTACCCTGAGATACAAAAAAATGAAAGGGTTCTTCAGGTCTAGGATAATAAGATTGATTTTTATCTTAGTGATAATTTTCTTTTTCTTCTTTCAAGAGGGGGCTTAACATAATAAAAGTCTTGTTTCTTTCAGCATGACTAAAAAAAAAAAAGAAAACCAAAATCCTTTACTTTATACTGCCTTGCAACTTGCTTCTTGTCTATGTTTTCCTATCTTGGTAACATCATCAAAGCAACTACGAAAGGCTTTATTTTTTTATTCTTGTATTGGTCTTTGAATAAGGAAGGATTTTCAAACAGTGATCTTCTATTCTTTGGTAACAGGGCTCATAATGAAGTCAAACTTTGTCAAATTTTGTCAACTGATTTCAAAGGTAACCCAAAGAAATCAATAGCTCTTATCTTCTGGGTAATTAATAGCCAAATACTATCGTGCATTTCAGTGGTCAAGCCACATCTGATTATTAAGGTGACACACAATACGTAGATAATGCATTTGTAAAAGTTATTGTTAAATCATACTTTGACCAAATGCACAAATAAAGGATTTTGATAATTAAAGAAAAGTAACAGGAGACTTGAGTTATAATATACAACAATGAGATAGAATCATCTAAATGCAAAATCATATTCAATGTTAAACTCATGTAGCACACTATGATTTAATTTCAGAAAAATAGCATCATCAACCACAATAAATGAATGACTTTATTTGAATTTTCTTGGCTGTTAACTCATTTAAGCTTTATTTGGAAATCTGTTCCACTTATAATTGGATAGGCATTATAAACATTAGCACTTAATTCATAATGTACTGCTTTTGTATTTTAAATTTTGCTAATAAAATTTTTAAAAATGTAAGTCAGTTTTCATTCCAATCCTAAAGAAAGGCAATGCCAAAGAATGTTCATACTGCTGCATAATTGCACTCATCTCACACACAAGTAAAGTAATGCTCAAAATTCTCCAAGCCAGGTTTCAACAGTACATGAATTGTGAACTTTCAGATGTTCAAGCTGGTTTTAGAAAAGGCAGAGGAACTAGAGATCAAATTGCCATCATCCTCTGGATCATGGAAAAAGCAAGAGAGTTCCAGAATAACAACTATTTGTGCTTTATTGACTATACCAAAGCCTTTGACTGTGTAGATCACCAAAAATTGTGGAGAATTCTTAAAGAGATGAGAATACCAGACCACCTGACCGGCCTGTTGAAAAATCTGTACGCAGGTCAGGAAGCAACAATTAGAACTGGAAATGGAACACAGACTGGTTCCAAATTGGGAAAGGAGTACATCAAGGCTGTATATTGTCACCCTACTTATTTAACTTATATGCAGAGTACATCATGAGAAATGCTGAGCTGGATGAAGCACAAACTGGAATCAAGATTGTCAGAAGAAATATCAATAACGTCAGATATGTAGATGACACCACCATTATGGCAGAAAGTGAAGAAGAACTAAAGAGCCTCTTGATGAAAGTGAAAGAGGAGAGTGAAAGAGTTGGCTTAAAACTCAACATTCAGAAAACTAAGATCATGGCATCTTGTCCCATCACTTCAT